>JAVJIF010026688.1:0-68882 GCA_038442645.1 Agave tequilana
TTTTCCCCACTACATTATTGTATAATCAAAGCTTGAAGATATCAAATATGTTATCAATTGGCTTGCTGCAGTTGATCCAGTATACCCACTTCATGATAGATGCCAAATTCATGTTTGTAAGAGGACTTTCCTGCCATAATATTGGTACAAACGGTGTTTGACTTATAGACAAATAACACAGAGACATTAAACTAGACACATATTGTAAATTCCAAGGTTTGAGATGACAGTCACAAATAATTCTGCATGAGTCTTTAATTCAAAATATGTACATATCAAATAAGGTGTACCACACACTTGAATCGGGCTGTAGTAAATCTGTGCGACTGTACCTGCTACATTACCACTGCAGTGCAACCTCTTAAACATATGGTCGCAACTTGCAACAATTACTCTTCAAACTAATGTAGAACCGGAGCTGATGAGTTGTCGTGTGTAATAGTGAGCGATAAAAGTTGTATCTATGTAGAATTGTAGATAAGGGCTCAAGTTTTGTAAAAAGAGTTAATGTCAGATATGCTCTTAGATGGTATTAGTTAAATAAAGTCTAAGACTGTCTAATTTGTTTTTCGTATTCAATCCTGAAAAATTATGAAGAAATCCTATATAAATTCTCATTAGATATTACTCTATATATGGAAAAAAAATTCATGGAAATAGAGATATAGAAATTATTCAACTTACTAGAAGTATCCATTGGATATTTCTAAGAATCCAAATTTAAATTTAAACTTACTGATTTTTCGATGCTGGGCAAATTCGACAGCCAGAATCTATCTATTCCAGTTGGTTATTTCAATGTTATGTTAGCATAAATAAACGATCCATCATCCATCTTTGTCCCAAGTTTCATTTGGGAGTTGGCTAGTGTTTATTCTAGGGAAGAAAGGCTATCTTTAAGACGCATAGAGGAGTCATCTGCAGTCTTTGTAAGTTGGTGTTATGCTAATGATAGTTTGTCCTTTGAATGTTTTTTCATTTTTCTCGCAAAAATGACACAATATTATATGAATGCCTTGAATAAACAATTAACGGAAGCATTGGTGTGTTGATACTTGGACATGCATGACATTGTACTTGCATATCAAATACCATTGGGCCATGTTGCAGTTTAAATGAGTGGAGGATTCAAAATTTTGAAATGTAATAAATTGGAAAAAACTAGATTTATCACAAGCGGCGTAAGAAGATTCACAAGAGCTTTTATGCAATCAGCATGCGAAAGTGCATGTTGCTTAGCCTCTAAAATGACATGATGCGAGTCTTGATTGCTCTTAACATCTACCTAACCATTTTGTTCCTCTTGCCAGTCGCTTGTTGATACTGCTGTGGCCGAAGTTGGGATGGGCGAGGAAGCGAGTACTAGAGATGGTTCCGCGTATGCTAATGGTCAGGTTTGAATATTTGGTTCGCAGGTTCGATGATCTAGATTTTTTTTTTGGGATGTTTGTGAAGAATGAGGTATGAATATGGAGCCGCATCGAGCCATCTGCAGATTTCACAAGGTTTTTCTTTCTTTTGGGGGTACATTTTGATGCAGAGAAAGCATAACATTCACCATCTTCCATCTAACCCCTATTTGTAGTAATCTAATGTTATTGTAGTCACAACAAAGTGATGTCCATCTGTAATCTGAGATATGGGTTGGTAATCCAGTTATCGGTGACTCTAACAGATGATGTGTATATTTGGTGCAAAGTGTATCCAATCTGCATCAGGAATTGTTTTCTTGTGTTTTCTGTGATCTTCTGGTGTTTTGTATTGCTTGTGTACGAACCGTGTAAGGCCTAAGAAAAGGCTTTATATTTCAGAAAATAGTAAGAACTTTTCTCGATTTTAGAAGACTACCAAAAAAATTACAAAAGTACAATAAGCTAAATAAGCTGCCTACCATGAAGTGTGGCTTTTCATGGTAGTTTTTGTGAAAATTTGTGAGGTTTACAAAAATTTGAGGGACTTTATTGCATTTGTTAAAGTTTTTGGTAGTTTTCAGAAATCGGACGAAAGTTCTTAGTAATTTTCTGAAATTAAGACCCCTAAGGAAAACAGTACCTCTCAATTTCTCTCCCTATCATCTCAGTTTCAATCTAGGGCCTGTTTGGTTAAGGGTGGAAGTGAGGAAGTGAAGAAGTGAGGAAGTGGTAATAGTTCCTTTTGGAACTTGGGAATTGGTTAGTAAGTTTTCTGGTGTTTGGATGTTATTGGGAAGTGTGGTTTGGAAAATGTTATGTCTTTTTCGGTGTTTGGATGGTAATGTGGAAGTGAAAGTGAAAAAGTTGACTACAAAGTAACCGCAAAATAATATTAAATTAAAAATTAATTAAGAAAAATAAAAATTAGACTGTAATTAGAATACAAGTGAGATTTATATGAGCAAAAAATTAACTGTTTTGTGCTACAATTTATTGCAAATGAGATTTACATGACCACAAAATTAACTGTAGCACTCTGGAAGTGAGGAAAACGTTGTGTAAAGGAGAAAAGAGAGAAGGAAAAGAACTTTTTCCATTTTCCTTTCCGGTGTTTGGATGAACAGCGGAAATGAGAAAAGACACTTCCTCACTTCCACCCAATTCCTTGAATCCAAACAGCCCCTGCTTATCCTAAGAACTCCCCCATGTCCTAAACTTTGGTTGGTAAAAGGCAGAGACAATTGGATTTTTCTCGCATGATAATTGGATTTTTCTCCATGGCATTATTCTTTCTTTTTTTTTCCTCCCTTTTCTTTTGATTGATAATCTAACAAACAAACACACACACACAACACACAAACAAACAGAGCATCTTTATGCACAATCAAACACTTTTGAAAAATGAAAAGTGATTTGATTGTACTATTTCCTTCTTGTAATTACTCTCTAATAAGAAAGGCCAGATAGGAAAAGGCACAAACTAATGCTACCCTCTAATATTCTTTTTCCCACCTCACTCTTCACAAAGAACAAGCATCTTAATCAGCCATTACTCGTGCGATTAGTGCTTAATCGCAAAACATATTCCTCGGCAGAAGTTGGTCATCATGATAAAAAGAAGTTCCCCGCGCATCTCATTGCATGTCAAATGAATTTGTTATGAACTCCCAACAGAATTATTTTCCTTTTCTTTTTTCTTTTTTTTCCTTCAAGAATTGTGATCTTATCGACTAATGAGTTGAATGATTCTTGCAACTGAGGAGACGTGTAAGGTCTTAATGGATCTTCGTTCTTTATTAACGCTTAAGAATCTAGATTAAAGCCTATAACGGCGATGACCTTTTCCTAGTTGCATCACTATCCATTTGCTAATTATGATAAAGAGAGTCCTAATGATTCTTCATCTTCATCAGCATCTTTTGATTTTTGATAAACAATTCTAGTTGGTAAAAAACTCTTAAGAATTTTGAGTTAATTATTATCTTAATCTTTGTTATCAGTGAGGTCCCTTGTTGATGAGACATGTATGTAGGCTAACAAATGCAAAGATTGGGATATTAGAATCTGAAGCCAATTGTCTCATTTGTCTGAGACTTTTACTCCATTAACATAAGAAAACTCAATCCCAATCCTTTTGGTTTCTAATGAATAAGCACACTTAATAGATTTGATCAATATCTACTTTATTTCTCTATTTAATTTATATCTTTGGAAAAGATGAATCTGGCCGGAAAGTTTAACTCAGTGACCAATTATATCATCAAATAAAGAGGAAAAAAAATGAAAAATGCCCTTAGGGTTTAATGGTCAATTGAAAGTTTTTGATCAAAACCTAAATAATTGTTCTGGTAGAATATCTTATTAGAACTAGAACATTTTGGGTGATTAAGAAAACTCTTTAAATATTTGGGGTCTGATTGAAACTACTGAGTGGACCTGAAAAGCAATCGTTCTAGTTGAATATTCGATGAAACTAGAACATTTTGGACTATTTTTTGTACCTGACGACTACAAGTACATTGTTCGGGGAACACTCAAAATCAATCTAGTGTTCTTTTACCATGAATCTTAATAATAGGAACAAGATCGCAAGCCTATAAGCTTAGATTTTTACTAACTGATGAGCTCTCTAGTCATCATCTCATGCCAATAGTAGCTGGTAACTAGATAGACTATCCCCTTTGGTGTACAAATTCTAGAGCCCAAGAATCACGCTCCTTTTGTAGACTAAAGAATTCTTTCATATATATAGCATTATAAAATTGCTAGTATTTTTCATGTTCTAGTTGTCTTAAAATGTAATACCTTTTATTAGGAGAAAATGTTGGAAACCACTTGGCCATGTTTAAAGGGTACAAGGGTAAAAAGTGACCTTACACATGCCAAATGCTGAATTATACTAGGTTTCATGTCTTATAGTTGTTGGCCCAGAGGCCTTCTACTCTAGTTTTGATGATGATTAACTCATGTAGTTATGTGTACTAATAATCTTGTGATTTTAGTTTCAGATATTTATTCAAGATATTAGTAGGTGATTAGCTTCAACAAGAAGGTTTGGAAGCTTTCACATGGTGATTCTAGAGCCCGAGCATCATGATGATACATAGCACTCGTTAGAGTCTAACTCGTGGATCACGGTTGGATCGAGTCGACTTGAAGATGGAAGATCGTCAAGAAGACTTAGGTATTCATAGTTTAGTGTGTTTTAGATCCATGTGTAAAGATTAGATAGTTGATAATGCTCAAGTTTACAACACACAAGTTTTATGTTTTGAAATTGGTTTTCTGAATAGATTGATCAAAACAAGTTTAAATGGTTCTTATGTATATTAGATGTGTTCGATATACATACATGCTTCATATCTTAGACAAACTTATTTTGATATGCCTATTCATGAGTTTAGGAAAATCAGATTTCCTATTGAAAAATTCAAGTTTGGTAAAATACAGTTTTTAGTTTTTGATAATATTTGCAAGACACAAAAATGGTTCAAAATGTTTGATATTTGTTTTGAAATATTTATCACAAGTTTGTATATCCATGTAAAATGATAAAACTATTTTTTTGAATTTTTAGAAGATTTATGGGATTTATTAGAATATTTTTAAACCCTGTTTTCTGACCCAGAACAGTGCCTGACAGGCTCTGTCGGTCGACCGCACGGTCGACCAAACCATGAGCCGGTCGACCGACGTGCACAAGCCTGTGCATGTTTGGCCTGGCACTTGGGTCGGTCGACCGGACCAGAGAGCTCTGCTCTCTGGTTTTTAGAGCTCTCTGGTTTTTCACAGTCGACCGACCGGTCGACCGCGGGCTTCCAACGGTCATAAATATGACCGTTGGCGGTCGACTACCAGCTGTTCAGGCTGAAAAATACAGCCTAACGGCTAGTTTGATTTTGGGGCTATATATACCCCATTTGATTGTGGTTTTCTCCAAGTTTTTTAGAGACAAAATTTTTAGACCTTCTCTTATGTTTTAAACAAGTTTTCAAAAGAGTTTTAGTGCCAAAAAGGATTCATCTTATTTGTTTTAGAGTTTTTGGAAAAATCAAAGAAAATAGAAATTTGGGAGATTTGTATTGTTATTCATTTCTATCTGTTACAAAGAGTTTTCTCAAGTATTTTTCTTTGAGTTTTTGTTTTTCAAACTCTTAGTTTTTCACACTTGAGCTATCTCCTATCCTATTCTATTAGGATCATTATTTGTGGGAAAAAGAGATTGTTTGTGGTTGAAAAATACTACCAAGTTGTAAACCCTTGTTTTGTTGATATCCCTCTTGGTAGAGGTTGATTTGGGTTGTTGTTTGCTCCCTCTTTGGTAGAGGTTGAGATTGTGGTTTACTCCCTCTTGTGAGAGGTGGAGTTGGTATTTGTTTCCCTCTTGGTGAGGAGGATTGTGGTTGTTTGGCTAAAAGCCTACCCCTCTTGTGTGAGGTGGTGTTTGTTTGCCTCGGTAGAGATTGTATTAGTTGAGAGAGGAGTTCGGTACTCCCGGTTGTACAAAATCCTCCTCGGTGGGAGTCCTAGGTGGACGAATTAGTGGATTAGAAATCCTTCTCAGTGAAGGCGGGAACGTAGAGTTAGGGGCTCGAACCTCGGAACATATCTTTGTGTTTGCGTTTGATCCATTGTCTCTTAACCCTCTCTCTTTATTTGTGTTGTGCATCATTCATATCATTCATATTTGCTTGTGTTGTGCCTTGCATCCTTCATATTGTTATATATATCCATTATATGCTTGGCTTGTGTTTGTGTGCCTCGCTTGTACTGAACCACGAGAGCTTCATATAGCACCTCAACTCTTACTCAGAGGAATCAAGAGGAGTTAGTCCAGAGCCCTTCACGGGAAATTCGACTACACTCGTTGGTTGTACTAAGTGTAGTTGCAAATTAGTTTTAATTTTCGCATTTAGTTTCTAGATTAGCCTTATCACCTATTCACCCCCCAGGTGATTTCAATAGTGAGGTCTTTGTACTTTTGTTTATACCTAGTTTCTAGGAATAGCTTATATCTAAAATTTTGGTTGCACTTGTATCCAAATGTCAATACATATCTTTTATTTATAAATTTCTATCAAAAATCGGGCAAACTCTTATGTTGTTTCCCAAATAAATATGTTTTAACTTGAAATTAAGTGCACATTAATTGGATTTAGGTTTTGGGGTTTTAACAAATTTGTGGGAAGTGGATCTAATAAAAATTAACTTGCAAATGTTAGACATTTAAGCAATTAATTTACCCTCTAATATTTTATTAGGGGAATGTTGTTACTGTCACGCCCCGTTTCCCAAAATATGCTAGAGCGAAAACGCGACGAGAGTCAGCAACACATATACGCAAGGAGAATACCTCATGTATACGCGTTAAGCCTTAAGTAACATGAACAAGTTATATAAATCTACTATAATAAATTACGATCAATGCAATAACACATATAAGTTTTCACATATGATATCATATGAATAAAGAAATAGAATGACAATTGAGTCTGATATATATAGAATCAAGAAAATAACAAGAATAAAAGAGTGTTGATAATCAAAAAGAGAGAAACACCGATCATCATAATGCGCACGAGCTCACTGATGCGTGTGCTTTATCTACATGTTTTATATCACTTTTTACGCCTATTATTTGCCACATTTAATGTTGTATGGGTATTTTATTAGCATTATTTTGCAGATTTTAGATCAAGAGCAAATTAGAAGAAAAGAATAAAAATTGATGAATAAGTAATATCAAGTGAACAAAAAAGATGCAGAACCAGAGATCTTAAGCAGAGTTGAAACATCTCAACTGAGCCTTAACGCAAAATCAGAACAATCACAAAAATTTGGGACTAAAATGGATCAAGAGTTCGGCCACCCAGCCGTATATTTTGACCAAGCAGCCGTGGACCAGTCAACGGGAATGCCAACTTAGATGTCAACACGAGTCAAAAAGTGGAGCACCAATACAGTAAGAAGTTCGGCCAGCCAGCTGAATTTTCGGCCAGCTAGCCGAACTATGGCGGTGCTTATGGATAAAATTTTCCTAGAAATTCGTGTGAATTAAGAAACCTAGTTTTTTTTGTATTGATTAGGGTTCTACTGCTATCTATTCTATATAAACGCCGTCAAGCCTCTTGTGAAATAGACATTTTTTTATTCACTCTTTTCTTTTGAACGAAAATCAATAAAATTTTACTGTTAGCCATTAATTCTCAGAGTACTTTCAGCAGGGAAGTCTTCAAGGATTCATTTATATTGGTGCTCTCTTATCTTTCTTTTACTTTCCTTTTTATTTATTCTATTTCATGACTCTTTCAATATTATAATGTGTTCTATTTTCACAGTTATGATCTAACTTTCCATAACTAAGGGTATGATGTAGGGATTGTATTGAAGATATAAGATTATATTTTGCGCAAATTCTCTTATGTATTTTATAAAGTTTAAATCTTTTATATGCTAAGTTGTTAAATCTTGTGCCTTATTGTTACAATTAGTGCGCACAATTGATCAGAAAGTTAGGTTAGAGTTTGAGAAGAGATAACCTAGCAAAAGCTTCTAGAATTAACAACCATAACTCGAGATGTTGAGACATAAGAGTTGTGCAGTCAAATAGGAATATTCATCATACTTAATGCATCTTCTGATTAGCAATCTACGAGATCGAAAGATTGTATATTCTACATTTCAAAGATAGAATTGGTATTATTCGAGAAAAAATACTTATTAGGATAGGAAATTTTGATTGTTAGCATAAATAGGATGAATTAGCACAAGCATAATATTTTATCTGATTATAATTACCGAAATCATTACCCTAGTTCTTTTTATAATTAAAACAAACCTTTTTAGTAATAGTTTAGTTACAACATCTTCTAACTAAATTGATCATTCAAATAGAATTAGGAAAGATTAAGTTGATACTTGAACAATAATCCTCTTGGGACGATACTCTATTCACTCTATATTACTTGTTAGCAATTGGTACAGTTGCCATTCGAATCCTCACATCAAGTTTTTAGCGCCGTTGCTGGGGATTGCATAAGTTTCAATATCAACAATATCGAATACTGTTCTGATTTGAATTTCTATCTGTAGATCTAATATAAAATTTTTTTCTCTGCCGGTTACAGGAAGTTCAACCTCAACAGAGCACATAGTTCGGCCAGATAGCCGAAATTTCAGCCAGGTGGTTGAATTCTTGTTCTAAACGGAGTTGAGTTTTCTCCAAATTTACTGTACTAGTAGATGAGACGTTCTAGGAGTGCAAAACTCATAGAACCTGATCCAGAGCTTGACAGAACCTTTAGACGCTTGCTCAAGGAGAGACGAGATCGAGAAAAAGTAATTGCAGAATAAAATGAGAGAAAAGCTTTGAGGGATTATGATGTTCCCTCTCTTACTGGAGCCAATTCATGCATCATTACACCGACAATTCAAGCAAACAATTTTGAACTGAAGCTGAGGTTAATTCAGATGGTGCAACACACATGTCAATTCGGGGAATTCCTACATGACGACCCCAATGAACACATCTCTAGTTTTCTACAGATATGCGACACAGAAAGGATTATTGGTGTATCTCCGGAGGTAATAAAACTGAAACTTTTTTCTTTTTCTTTGAAGGATAAAGTGAAGACATGGTTCAATTCTTTATCTAAGAATACCATAGCAACATGGGATGAGATAGCGAATAAGTTCCTCACAAAATACTTTCCCTCATCTAAAGAGGCAAAACTATGAGGTGATCTCACAACTTTCACTCAACTTGAATCTGAAAGTATGTATGAATCTTGGGAAAGATACAAAGGATTGATCCGGAAAGCCCCACATCACGGACTTCTTGTTTGGTTGGAGATCCAATTCTTCTACAATGGATTGAATCCAAATACTAAGATGATAATTGGGGAGGAGCACTCATGGGAAAGGAACGTGATGAGGCATACGAGCTTTTTGAGGAGATAGTCTCAAATAGCTACCAATCGCAATCAGATCGAACAATGCCAAGGAAGGCAGCCGGGGTACATGAGATAGACGCAAGCTCTGCAATACATGTACACCTTGCATTGTTAACAAAGAAACTCGATACAATCAATGTTAGTGCCATCCAAACTCAAAACCCTCCATATGATGAATTTGCTACAGGGCAACCAGTCAATGAAGGGCAAGTTGGCAACTTTAGGTTCCCTTCAAACAAGCAGGCAAACTACGTGAACACCTTTCAGAAAAATAATAACCACTATTCAAACACGTACACGCCAGCTTGGGAATCATCCTAATCTAGGATAGGGTGAAAACAACAACAACAATGCTCCAAGGGCAAATAACTTTCAGCAACAGCAAGTAAGGCCGCCACCACAACAAGTGAAGAAGCCAAGCCTGAAGGAGACAATGTAACAGCTCGCCGCCACCACACAAACATTCATGACCACCACAGACACTAACCTGAAGAACCAAGCAGCTATAATTCATAACCTAGAGGTGCAAATGAGTCAAATTTTTAGCTTGCTGTCCAATCAACCACAGGGATCGGTACCAAGCAACACAGAGGTAAATCCCAAAGAACACGTCAAGGCAATCACGTTAAGAAGTGAAAAAGTCCTAACACATGACCAAGTCTTTAGAGAAGAAAACTCTATTCAACAGACACTGGAGATGAAACTCAGAAAAAGAGAAGAAGGCGGGAGATATACAGAACCAAAATTCGGCCAGCCAGCCGAAATCTCGGCAGGTAGCCAAACTCTAGGAGATTTTCAGGCTCTGCAGGTCCTACAGAGAAGTCAGTTATTAAGGTATATGTTCCCCCACTTCTATTCTTCAGAAACACAAGAAAAGAATAACAAATAAGCAATTTGTTCAATTTCTAAATATATTTAAAAACTACATATTAAATTCTTTTTGTAGAGGCCCTAGCACAGATACCCAAGTACACAAAGTTTATGAAGGAGATGCTAAGAAATAAGAGGAAACTTGAGAATCATGAAATAATAATGTTGAATGAAGAATGCAGTGCTATGCTGCTAAACAAGCTTCCTCCAATACTTAAGGATTCGGGGAAACTTGATGCCTCTTTCTGTGTTCAGGACTCTGGGGCAAGGAGAACCAAAACTAATTAGCGTATCATTTCAGTTGGTGGACAAGTCCATCAAATACCCGAGAGGAGTAATTTAAGATGTTCTAGTAAAGGTGAAAAAGCTCTACTTCCCTACAGACTTTATTGTCTCGACATGGAGGAGGATATGGATGTATCTCTCATTTTGAGACGTCCATTTCTTGCAACGGGCAATATATTAATAGATGTGCAACAGGGAAATTAACTCTTTGTGTGCAGGATGAAGAAGTCACATTCAATATCTTTGAGGCGATGAAATATCCCTCCAATCACGATGAATGTCATTATATTGACATAATTGATAAAGTGATGACAGAAGTGTTTGAGAATAAGACCCCAATATTACCACTTGAGGCATGCCTCATTCATTCAGAAACCATCACTGAGGATGATTTTGAAACAAGGGAGTGTGAGAACTAGTTGGAAGCAATAACATCATTGCCTAAGTATGTGAGGCAACAGATTGAAGAGCTTGGAGCAAGTATCTCACCAGCTCCACCATCCATTCTAGAGGAACCAAAATTAGAGTTCAAGGAGTTATCATAACATCTAAGGTATACATTTTTAGGTGAGAATTCTACACTATCAAAAATTGTTTCTTCTTCTTTAACAGGTGACGAGAAAGAGAAACTCTTGCGTGTGCTAAGAGATCACAAAATAACGATTAGTTAGATAATTGCGGATATAAAAGGTATAAGCCCTTCAGTTTGTATGCACATGATCTTGATGGAGGAGAACTATAACCTTCGATTCAACCTTAACACCGCTTGAACCAAGCAATGAATGAAGTGGTAAGAAAAGAAGTGTTGAAACTTCTTGATGCCGGTGTGATCTCTCCTATTTCTGATAGTAATTGGGTTAGTCTGGTTCAAGTGGCTCCAAAGAAAGGAGGCATCACAGTGATTAAAAATGATAATAATGAGCTAATACCAACTTAGATAATCACAGGGTGGAGAGTGTGTATGGACTATAGAAAGCTTAATACTGCAACCCGTAAGGATCATTTCCTACTACCTTTCATTGACCAAATGTTAGAGAGATTTACGGGCCATGCATATTAGTATTTTCTAGATGGGTATTCAGGGTATAACCAAATTGTTATAGCACCTGAAGACCAAAAAAAGACAACTTTCACATGTTCTTATGGTACATTCTCTTACAGGAGAATGCCTTTTGGTTTATGCAATGCACCAACTATATTTCAAAGGTGCATGATGGCTATCTTTTACGATATGGTTGAGCAAATTATAGAAATATTCATGGATAATTTTTCAGTTTTTGGCCCTTCTTTTGATACACGTTAACATAATTTAAATCTAATTTTGCAGAGATATGAAAATACAAATTTGGTCCTCAACTAGGAGAAATGTTATTTTATGGTAAAGAAAGGAATTGTTCTTGGACATCGTATATCTGAAAAAGAAATTGAGGTGGACCGTGCAAAGATTAAAACTATTGAAAAGCTACCACCTCCAACAAATGTGAGAGGCGTGAGAAACTTCCTAGGGCATGCAGGATTTTATCGACGATTTATTAGGGACTTCTCAAATATTGCAAAACTTTTGTACAATTTATTAATGAAAGGTGCACCATTTAACTTTTTTAATGATTGTTTGCAAGCGTTCGAGTTATTGAAGGAGAAGTTGATCACTGCATCAATCATAGTGGCCATCAGATTGTAGTCTACCATTCGAAGTAATATACAATGCTAGTGATTACGCACTAGGAGCTGCATTGAGACAAAGACGGAATAAGATTTGTCAAGTAGTGTACTACGCAAGTAAGACATTAAATGAAGCACAACAAAATTACACAACAACGGAGAAATAATTGCTTATTGTGGTATTTGCTTTTGATAAATTTTGTTCTTATCTAATTGGATCCAAAGTTGTTGTATTTACAGATCGTTCTTCCCTCAAGTATTTGCTTATAAAGAAAGAGACCAAACTAAGGTGGATAAGATGGGTCTTGCTTCTCCAAGAGTTTGATTTGAGAATTCGAGATAAGAAGGGGGTGGAGAAATCTTGTGGCAGACCATCTTTCTCGCATTGAGTAAGAAGAGGAGGACTCCAACGAATTTTTCATTGACGATGCTTTTCATGATGAATATTTGTTAAGTATCACTATCAATTCACCACCTTGGTATGATCCCTTCACAAATTTCTTAGCATGTGGTACTTTTCCTCCAGACCTTTCGTTCCAAGGTAAGAAAAAGTCAAGGTAAGAAAAGTTTCTAACAGATACTGGGGGATGATCCAATTCTACTAGTGAGATGATACAATTCTCTACATATACTGTGTGGATCAAAATGTGCGAAGGTGTGTGCCGAGAACGAAATGGAAAGCATCCTGTACCATTGCCACGCTAGAGAAGTGGGAGGTCATTTTGGTGCAACCAAGACAACAACAAAGGTATTATAATCAGGATTTTATTGGCCTATGCTATTTAAGAATGCTATGCTCATGTTAAAGCACGTGATGCATGTTAAATGACGGAAAATATTTCTAGGCGTAACGAGATGCTTCTCAAAAACATCCTTGAAGTTGAATTGTTTGATGTGTGGGGTATAGATTTCGTGGGCCTCTTTCCATCCTCGTTCTCCAATCAGTATATCCTAGTGGTAGTTGATTAGGTTTTAAAATGGGTAGAAGCCATTGCTTTACCTTCCAATGATGCACACGTAGTGATAAAATTCCTAAAAAAGAGCATCTTTACACAGTTTGGAACACCAAGGGCGATCATTAGTGATGGTGAGAAGCACTTTTGCAATCACCACTTGAAGACCCTTTGCTTAAATATGAAGTAAAGCACCGTGTGGCCTCACCATACCACCCACAAACAAGTGGCCAAGTGAAAGTGAAAGTTTCCTATAGAAAACTGAAGCACATCTTAGAAAAAAACGGTTAACATGTCACAACGTGATTGGTCAGTAAAACTCGATGATGCTTTATAAGCATATCAGTCTGCGTTCAAGACACTAATCGGGATGTCCCCCTATCAAATAGTCTATGGTAAGACATGTCACCTTCTAGTTGAGTTAGACCATAAGGCTTATCGGGCAATGCATTACTCAATTTTGACATGCGAGTGGCGGGAGAGAAAAGGATGTTGCAATTTAATGAGATGGAAGAATTTCACAATAATGCTTATGAGAATGTAAGGTTCTATAAGGAGCAGACTAAATAATGACATGACAAGCATATTATGTCAAGAGATTTCAAAAAGGGCAGAAAGTTATACTCTTCAATTCTCACCTCCGTCTATTTCCAAGCAAGTTACGCTCGAGATGGTCGGATTCTTTTGAGGTAACTCAAGTACTACCACATGGGGCAATTGAAATTCATAGCCCGACAAAGGGGACGTTCAAGGTAAGCAGCCAACGAATTAAATCATACATGGAAGGCTACTTCAGCAAACACAACGTTTTCTTCCTCCTTGATGAGGCATCTTAAACTTGCAGCAAGAAGTCTACCTAATAACTATAACTTAAAGCGCTTCTTGAGAGGCAACCCAAGTTTTTAACTTACTTTTATTATTATTTTTTTAAATTTTCTTTAATACTAACTTGTGTCTTTTGTATGTCAGATATCCCTCTCAGTGACTGATCCAATGCTCCCAGATGAACCACAAAATCACCACAACATAAGAACCAGAAGACAGAGCATTAGAGGATCGGAAGTTCGGCTAGCCGGCCTGGCCGAACTCTGGCAGGCTTTTGATCAGGAATCTTTCAGGTGTACACTTTCCAATTATCTGTTTTTCTGAATCTGTTTTCAAGATATATAGTTTTTAAAATTAGATTGTTTTGTGATAAATAAAGATCTTGATTTAAATATGGATTTCTTATTCAAATTTGAAAATTTTGAAGTGGTTCTCAATTCTGATTTTGTGCATGGGAACATAGCACAATTTCAGTACGGGGTAGGGGTCAGATTCTTTTTGAATTTTTTAAAAATCTTCTTTAATTTTTTTTATTTCATCCTTTCCTTTTTTTTATCTTCTTCATTTCATCCTCTTTAATTAAAAAAAATTCAAAATTCGAATTTCAAAACTCCGTCATCTTTCCCATGAGCATTCAATTTTCAAGATCTTCTAGGATTCAAAATTTGAATTTGAAATTTAAATGAAGGGTAGTTTTGAGAAAAGGGTATATACATCTTCTATATAAACTAACTTCACCTTCTTTTATTTCTCACAAATCTGAGTCCAACCTCTTAAATCAGAGTGTTTTACAGGAAGGAGAAGGAGTTCCAGAGCCTCAGCCACTAGATTCGCTATGTTCGAGATAGGAGTTTGGCCAGGCAGCCGCACTTTCGGCCAGGTAGCCGAACTTTGACAGAATCTTTCCACTGAATTCTTCAGGGACAGTAAGTGCTTTGTTTTCCTCTTTTACAGTTCTCAGTTTTTCAAGTTCATCATGTCTAAGATTTTTGCTGAGCATAATTTTTTTCTTATATTCGAAGTATTTGGGATGTATTTTCTGGACAAATAAGGGTTAGAAATTTCTATTATCTGTTACATGCTAATAATTATAAATTTTATATTCTTGCCCTAGTACAAGAGTTTTATGATGGATTTTCAGAAAATAATATTGATAGGAATCAAGGAATAATGAAGTAAATTGGGGGAGGAGATAAAAATCTTGCATTTATAAACTATTTCTGAATTAACGAGTATTCCTATTGTGGAAAGAGGTACTCAAGAACTGGAGAACCTAGAAAACTGCAGTCATTTAATGGGAGAATATTGCAAGGTACCTCAAAGGGGTGGTATTAGCGCTAAAACAGTATATTGGAATGTGTATGCATTATGTAGATGGTTAAATCATAATGTCTTGGGTGTATCATATGTTTCATCCTTTTATAACCAAGTTTTACATATTATCTACATTTTGATGACTAAACAAAAAGATTTTTGCATGTGCTACACACTATTGAACACCATTGCTAGCGCTAAAAATAAACGAAAGACCTTTACACCACTACCCATTCTTGTCACACAAATTTGCAGGAATGGATGCTTGAGATGAATTTAATCAAGCTATAAAAGATAAAATTAGTATTCAAGCTGAAACTATTTCTTCATCTTATAATGCTTCAGTGCAAATTGATTAGGTACCTCTCATACTACAAAACATGTCCTGGTTGCATCATCATCATCATCTAATAAATCGAAAGAGGAGGAGGATGAACTATTTAATTAACAACCACCCAAAGATAATCGTGCATTCATGCATTAAATTTAGGAGGGCATAAAAGAACATACAAGTTGATAAAGGGGTAGATGAAGAAGAAAACTGAAGAGTCACATTTTAGGAGGACACATTCTGAAGGAGGCAGTAGCAGCATAGGAGAGAGAGGGAGGCGTCTTAAAGGGAGTTATATAGTAGGATTTTTCTTTTTGTTTGTTTTTCTTTTATTTCTTTCTTTATTTCCAAAATAAAGTTTTTGTGGTAAGTTGACCTAATTGTAAGAGATTTAATAACCATATAACTTGAATTGGATAAGGAATATCAATTTGATGGAATTTTAAAGTCTTTGAGTAGAGATGAAAAATTTTAAAATATTATTGCCATCTAGAATTTGTCCATGTAAATATGCATCTTATCTATACTTACACATTGGCTTAAGCTTGGGATAATGAGGATTAGTTAGTACTTAAAATAATAATAATAATAATAAGAACCTTAACTATTGATTAGCTAGATGCTTTGACCTCAAGAAGCCTTTGTATTTATGTGAAAGATAGTTAGGTAAGTTGAAAAAAAAAATGTATTAATAAGTCTAATGATCAATTAGTAGGTAGCTTGGCCTCAAGAAGTCTTGATATTTACAAGAATGAGAATTAGAGTAGTTATATGTATGAAAAAAAAAGAAGTACTTAAAGGGCAACGAAGTGGTAATACTTTGAAACTTTTATAAAAAATAAAAATATATTTGAATTATATAAGTTTGAATCAAAATCTCAAGTTAAGAATTATACGCATTCAAGAAGATGCATAGGATCAGAAAACTAAGGAAGGAGGGTGATATAGGCTAAGATTTGAAAATCTCTACAAAAATTAGATGATAGAATTCTGGATGAGAGATTGAACTTGATAATGAGAGTTTATAGTAACTAGAGAACTTAAAAATTAGTAATGCTTACTACTCCAAAAATATTTTGTCTTTCTTTATTTTTGTCTTTCTTTGTTTTTTTGTTATCCTTATTTTTAGTTATCTTTTTTATCTTAATCTTTTCTTATCTTTTAAATTCTTTCACCAAATTTTTTGGGTATAATTCACTAAAAACCCTCACGAGACAACACAATCTACTAGGGTAACCTAGGGGTTTAACGGCGTGTTGCACATGCTAAGTGTAATCTGTCCTATGAAAGTGGATTAAGATTTTATTTTTAAGATTTTTAGTTTTTCTTTTAGATTAGGATTTTGCTCGAGGACTAGCAGGTGTGATGTGTGTGTGCTTTATATACATGTTTTATATCACCTTTTATGTCTATTATTTGCCACATTTAATGTTGTATGAGTATTTTGTTAGTATTATTTTGCAGATTTTAGATCAAGAGCAAATTAGGGAAAAAGAGAAAAAATGATGAATTGGTGATATCAAGTGAACAAAAGAGATGCAGAAACAGAGATCTGAAGCAGAGTTGAAACATCTCAATAGAGCCTTCACGCAAAATCAGAAAAATCACGAAAATCTGAGACTAAAATGGACCAAGAGTTTGGCCACCTACCCGTATATTTCGGCTATGCAGCCGTGGACCAGTCAACAGGAATGCCAACTAAGAGGTCAATACGAGTCAAAAAAATGGAGCGCCAATACAACAAGAAGTTCAGCCAGCCAGTCGAATTTTTGGCCAGCTGGCCGAACTATGGCGGTGCTTATGGATAAAATTTTTCCAAAAATTTGTGTAAATTAAGTAACCTAGGTTTTTGTATTCAATTAGGGTTCTACTGCTTTCTGTTCTATATAAACGCCGCCAAGCCTCTTGTAAAATAGACAATTTTTATTCTCTATTTTATTTTGAGTGAAAATCAATAAAATTCTACTGTTAGCCATTAATTTTCAGAGTACTTTCAGCAGGAAAGTCTTCAAGGCTCCATCTATATTGGTGCTCTCTTACCTTTCTTTTAATTTCCTTTTAATTTATTCTATTTCATGATCTCTTTCAATATTATAATGTGTTTTATTTTCACAGTTAGAACTAATTTTTCATAACTAAGGGTATGATGAAGGAATTGTATTGAAGATATAAGATTATGTTTTGTGCAAATTCTCTTATGTGTTTTATAAAGCTTAAATCTTTTATATGCTAAATTATTAAATCCTGTGCCTTATTATTACAATTGTTGTGTATAATTGATCAAAAGGTTAGGTTAGACTACGAGAAAAGATAACCTAGTAAAAGCTTCTAGGATTAACAATCATAACTCGAGATGTTGAGACGTAAGAGTTGTGCAGTCAAATAGAAATATCTATCATACTTAATGCATCTTTTGATTAGCAATCTACTAGATCGATGTAGACTGTCCAAAAATCAATAAGGAAAAGTCGTCAGAAAACAGAGTTTATGACCCAAGGCTAACCATAACCACTAGCGTTGAACGAAGACGCGAGGGTTGAAACTCGCGTCTCCGCTTCATTGCAATGGTCAAGATCTAGAGCCTAAAAGTTGCGTCTCAGTATCACTGCAGCACCAAGACGCAGAGCTTAAAAGCCACGAAGGGTCAAAATCCGCGTCTCTACCTCACTGCAATGGCCAAGACGCAGAGCTTGGAACTTACGTCTCAGGCATCCATGCAATACACAGACTGAAAGCCCGAAGCCCGCATCTCACATGAAGCTTAACGTAGAACTCGAAGTTTGGTTTCTCAAGCGTTACCTCAACGATAAAATGCGAGGCTCAAAGCCCGCATCTCGGTTATAACTGCCCTCATTACTGGGCCAATTACTGTCCACATAATGAGGGAGTTAATCCCATTATGGAGTATTTTTAGGGGACAGTTTTACCCATGAAACCTCTATAAATAGCTCAGTTTGCTGTGAAAAAAGGGTCGAAAGTTTTTGGTTAGAAGGATCTTTGGTTGTAAGCTTGAAAAAGACCAGAATCTCCAGCTGAGAAATACGAAAGAGTGAAACTCTTTTAACAACTTGCTATGTTCAAGTTTGTGCTTGCCTTTTTCGTTGGATAGAAGCTGTGTTACTTCACCCATCGTCCAAAGAGAAAATTCCCAGAAGATCGTGATGTTCACCCGGTCAATGGAAAACAAGATTCACTTGCTATCGCTACATCAAGAACCCAGCTTTAAATAAAAGAAAGATTTGAGCTTGAATATCTTTCCTCTCTTGTAATCGGATTACTGATCTGTTATAATTTTCTTTAAAGTCAAATAAAGAATTCTGTAGACTATTCAAAAATCACTGAGGACAAGTTATTAGAAAATAGAGTCTAAGACGCAAGGCTAACCATAGACACTAGCATTGAACCAAAACGCGAGGGTTGAAACCTGCGTCTCCGCTTTATTTTTGATCAAGATCCAGAGCCTGAAAGTTACGTCTCAGTATCACTGCAGTACCAAGACGTAGAGCTTGAAAGCCGTGAAGGATCAAAACCCGCGTCTCTGCCTCACTACAATGGCCAAGACGCAGAGCTTGGAACTTGCATCTCAGGCATCCATGCAATACCCAGACGCAAAGCCCGAAGCCCGCGTCTCACATGAAGCTTAACGTAGAACTCGAAGTTCGCATTTTTCAAGCGTTACCTCAACGACAAGACGCGAGGCTCAAAGCCTGTGTCTCAGTTATAACTGCCCTCATTACTGGGTCAATTACTGGCCACGTAATGAGGGAGTTAACCCCCATTATGGAGTATTTTTAGGGGACAATTTTACCCTTGAACCCCTATAAATAGCTCAGTTTGCTGTGAAAAAAGGGGTCGGAAGTTTTTGGTTAGAAGGATCTTTAGTTGTAAGCCTGAGAAAGACCAGAATCTCCAGCTGAGAAATACGAAAGAATGAAACTCTTTTAACAACTTGCTGAGTTCAAGTTTATGCTTGCCTAAGTCTCTTTGAGATTTTTCGTTGGATAGAAGCTGTGTTACTTCGCCCACGGCCAAAGAGAAAATTTCCAGAAGATCGTGACCTTCACCTGGTCAACGAAAAACAAGGTTCACTTTCCATCGCTACTTCAAGAACCTAGCTTTAAACAAAGGAAAGATTTGAGCTTGAATATCTTTCCTCTCTTGTAATCAGATTATTGATCCGTTGTAACTTTCTTTACAGTCAAATAAAGAATTTACACGCGTCTTCAATTCTTTTTCCACCAAATAAGAGATGGCAACTCTGCTGGGGAATACTTTCTCTATTGATAAGCAAGTCGTGGCGCAAGGTGACGTCACCGCATAGGACAGGTGGTTGAATCGCTTGTCGTGGAATTCGACTAGGTAAAGTATGAAGAGTTTCTCTCTTCCGGCTCAGAGAGCCCTAGGGCGCGGTAGTACCGCAAAGTCTCCTCAGAGATTCGCTCTCAGGTCCCTTCAAAGGCTTCTATGAATGCGATCTGCGCGGAGAATATTACGGCTGAATGCGTCACACGTAAGGTCCACGTCAATGTCTCTCACGAGACCCGCAAGGCCCACGTTGTTGGCGTTCAGCCTGCTCTCGTCTGTCCTCTTCCTTAGACCCAGGTTATCAGGGGTTCCCAACAACCCATACGGTGCAACTTGAATGCTGAATGTCGACAGAGACGATGCATACGTCAACTACAGACGCAAGAAGTTAGAACTACTATCTGTCCCATAATCTGTCCAATAGCTCGCGTCTCTTCTGAATTATGTCAGAAGCGCGAAGTCTGCATTTGGAGACCCAAGTGCGAAGCCCACAAGGCTTTCATTTCTAAAGCTTTACTTTCCAAACGTGATGTTCAGCAGCGCGAGATCTGTGCCTGTCCTCAGAGACACGAGACTCGCGTCTCTACAACTAAACACGGGATTCAGAAAGTCTGCATGTCTCAACCGCTGCTAACCAAATGTGATAATCAGCAGCATGAGGTTTGTATCTTTTCTCAGCAGAGGCACGAGACTTGTGTTTTAAAACCAAAACGCGAGAGCCGCGTCTATTTTATGGAACGTGAGCTCCGCGTCTCAGAACCCTGCGTCTTAGATTCACAACGCAAGGATGGCTCTCAGAAGCTGAAAAGCCCTCAAAAACCTGAGGCTAATCTCTTTGATCCCCTTTCGACAGATCTAAGAGATTATTTGACAAAGAAAAGGAGCACTAATCAGGTTGCTGTGAACGGCTCATCACAGCAATGCTCTCTGAATGTCACTGCAGCTCACATGCGAGCAGCCAGTCGGTATTCAGACGATTAACCTCAACCTCTCGGTAGGCCAAAGGGCGCCGTTCTTACAGAAGGAGAACCTTCTTTGACGAAGAATACCCCGAAGTTACTGCAAACATGGTAGGTCCAAGCACTACGCCAAGTAAAAGTAGGGAAAAATAACTGACAGTCAGCTCTGACGAGTCTGATACGGAACCAGAAGGAGTGTACCAGCATATTCGCACTCGAACTGGTGCAGTAGCCTCAATTAACTACAGTACCCTAGCCCGGGGCATCGAAATAAGTGAATCACACTCTGCCATCAAGAATCACAGGCCTCGAACTCTTCTGTAGAGAAGGAAGCCTTGTGCATATGGTGAACACTCTTGAGGAAATGACCAGGTGGCTAGAACAGCAAGCCCAGGTTCAGAGGGAGCAATTCAATATGATTTGCGCCCAATAAGAATCTATCGATACACTCAAGAAGATGCTGGCACAATTGCTAGAAGACAAGAGTAAGTTGAATGACAAAACTTCTTCTAAAATGTTTAAAGGCAAGCGGAAAGAAGGGGAAAGCTCGTCTTCTATACATATAGAAGAGGAGAAACAGTCCAATTCTGAGTCGTCTAAATCCTTATCTAAAGACAGGCAATCCAGAGAACAGTGGTATTCATTCTAAAAGAATGAGTAAATTAGAACAGCGCCTAGAAGCCCTTACCAATCGGAAAGGCCTCCAAGAAGCAGGAGTAGTTTAGCTATACCTGACAGAATGGGATCTTGTACTATATCCTCCCAAGTTCAAAGCCCCGACTCTACAGGCCTTTGACGGCAAAGGGTCACGATCCAACACATCTACTACTTCAAGTCTTAAACAGGGAATGTAGTAGAACGATGCCATACTGGCATGTTTGTTTATAGGTACTCTGAAGGGATTCACCTTCAAATGGTTCATGAAACTCCCTGAAGACTCTATCAAAAACTGGGGTGATTTGGAAAAGATCTTCCTTACACGGTTCTTTGAAGACGACTCGGAGCTTACCATGCTAACTCTCCTGGCAATAAAGCAATGAAAGGGAGAGTCAGTCAAAATATTTGTGGAAAGATTTCAGAATATGGAGCTCTGATGTCCTAGCGGTATGACCCAGGCCATCCTGGTGGAGACATGCCGCCACAACCTGCAAACTTCACTCCTAGACCAGATAGGAGTTGCCGAAAGCCGTACTTGAAAGAATTGGTCTAGCAAGGCGAACAGGCTGAAGAAATTATCGCCAGGGTTAGGGCAGAAGAAAACAAGCCTAGACCCTAAAAGTCGACAAGACGCTTGCCAGAAATATCTTTTCAATCAAAAAAGGAAGGATACATTGGTAACAGAGATAAAATCCCCTGTTAAACCTCAGCTAACCAGAGGGGGAGGTTCTTCAAACCAGCCACATGCCAACATGCAGTAATCCTTCAAGGATAAGCACGACGATTCATTATTCAAGTTACTCAACAAGAGCAACAGATTAAAGCTTCCTGAAGCTAGACATCCGGAGGAGGTCGGTAAGACCGACAATCCCAATTACTGTCTGTATCATAGGATGCTAGGGCACCCCACCAATAGCTGTTATATTTTCAAAAGTATTCTTCAAGCTCTGATTGATGCAGAAGTGCTCAAGCTCCGTCTAGAGCAGAAGAAAGTGACAGCTAACAAGACATCATTTTTTCAGCTCAGAAATCAGCCTCCAACCCCAGCCGGAGTAGTTCTCATTCCGAAAGGGGAACTAAGGATGGTCAATACAGACCCGCATCACTAGCAAGAGAAGGGTCTTATACCTATCCCTACACCTCAAAGAGAAATTATGTGGGTCCTGTTGGCCCAGAGGCCTTCCACTCTAGTTTTGTTGATGATTAACTCATGTAGTTATGTTTACTAATAATCTTGTGATGTTTAGTTCCAGATCTTTAACCAAGATATTAGTTATTGATTAGCTTTAACAAAAGAGTTTTGAAGCCTTTCACTTGGTGATTCCAGAGGCCGAGCATCAAGATCATATATAGCACTCGTTGGAGTCAAGCTCGATGGATCACGATTTGGATCGAGTCGACTTGAAGACGGAGTTCGTCAAGAAGACATCGGTACATAGTTTATAGTTTGTTTTAGATCCATTTGTAAGGATTAGAATAGTGTGATATGCTCAAGTTCACAACACACACACGTTTTATGTTTTGGATATTGGTTTTCGGTTTTTTATTTAACCGATCTTGTTTTCATGAATAGTTAGATTCAAAACAAGTTTAAATTGTTTAAATGTAAATTAGATATGTTCTATATACATACATGCTTCATATCTTAGACAAACTTATTTTGATATGCCTATTCATGAGTTTTGGTGTTTTGGTATTTTAACAAAACATATTTTTTCGGAATTAAAGTAAAAAACATGGATATATATATATATGTTTCATGTATATTGAACTTATGTCCATATGCAACATGCTTCAATGTGTTTAAGTATCATATTTTTGTATTTGGATGAGTTTTGGACAAAACGTATTTTCAATTCAAAAATCAAAGTTTGAAAAAATACAGGTTTTGTTTTTCGGCAAAATTTCCATAACACAAAAATGGTTCAAAAAGTTTGAAATTTGTGTTGAAAATTTTCACGCAAGTTTGTATTTCAATGTATTATGATAAAACTATTTTTGTGGAATTTTAGAAATTTTATGGGATTTTTAGAATATTTCAAACCCAGTTTTTCTGTCCCATAACAGCCTTCTGCCAGGCTCTGGCGGTCGACCGGACCGGTCGACCGACGTGCACAAAACATGCACGCTGGCTTACCACTTGGGCTGGTCGACTGAGCGGTCGACCGACTGCAAGTACCCCACTCTCGGGTGGGGCGCGGTCGACCGACCGGTCAACCGTAAGGCGTGGGCGGTCGACCAAGCGGTCGACCGGCAAGAGAGCATTTGCTCTCTGGATTGGGACGGTCGACCGGGCGGTTGACCGCTAGCCTCCAACGGTCAAAAATTTGACCGTTGGCGGTCGACCGGGCCGGTCGACCGCCAGCCGCCAGAGCTGATTTTCAGCTCCAACGGCTAGTTTCTTTGGAGGGCTTTATATACCCATCTCTTTAGGGTTTTGGCCAAGAATTTTAAGGGAAAAATTTTCATACTTTCAAGTGTTTATTTACAAGTTCCAAAAGTGTTTAGAGCTTTAAAAGATTTGATCTTTGATTTGTTTTATAGGTTTAAAAAATCATTTTGAAAAGGAAATTCTTTGGGAATTGATTTGATCTTCATTATCTATTCTATCTAGAGTTTTCCCAATAGTTTTCTTTGAGTTTTTGATTTTCAAACTCTTTGTTTTCCACACTTGAGCTATATCTCCTATCCTATTCTATAGGATCTTTTATTTGTGGGAAAATTGGTTTGTGGTTGAGATATACTACTTTGTTGTACCCTCTTTGATTTGTTGTATCCCTCTTGGGTACAGGTTGATTTGGGTTGTAGTTAGCTCCCTCTTTGGTAGAGGTTGAGATTATGGTTTGCTCCCTCTAGTGAGAGGTGGAGTTGGTATTTGTATCCCTCTTGGTGAGGTGGATTGTGGTTGTTTGGCTAAGGGCCTACCCCTCTTGTGTGAGGTGGTGTTTGCGTGGCCTCGGTGGAGGTTGTATTGGTTGAGAGAGGAGTTCGGCACTCCCGGTTGTATTTGGTCCAAATCCTCGGTGGAGGTTCCCTGTGTGGGAGTCCTAGGTGGACAAGTTAGTGGATTGGAAATCCTTCTCGGTGAAGGCGGGGACGTAGAGCTCGGTGCTCGAACCTCGAAACAAATCTTGTTATTTGTGTTTGATCCATTGACTCTAAACTCTCTCTCTCTCTTTATTTGTGCCTTGCATCTTTCATATTGTCATATCATTATTATATGCTTGGCTTGTTTGTGTGTGCCTCACTTGTGCTTAACCACGAGAGCTTCATATAGCGCCTCAACTCTTATTCAGAGGAATCAAGAGGAGTTAGTCCAGAGCCCTTCACTGGAAATTCGGTTACACTCGTTGGTTGCACTAAGTGTAGTTGCAATTAGTTTTTAATTTCCGCATTTAGTTCATTAGATTAGCGGTACACCTATTCACCCCCCCTCTAGGTGTACTTTCAATTGGTATCAGAGCCTACGCTCCTGATATTTGGTTTAACCATCTAGGAGTGTGATCTTGGTTAGCTAATCTATCATTTGTTTTTTTTGCACACGTATATTGTTTGCACACACTCATGGATTGCTTGTCACCTCCTATGTTTGATGTCTCTAACATTGACATGTGAAAATTTAGGATGTCTATGTATTTGAAAACCCTAGGCTTGCATGTTTTCCTTGCCGCTACCAAGAAATGTTATCTTGATAATTGTAATCATATAGGGGCCAATGCACAAGCCCTTGAGGCTCTTAGAAGCACGCTTTCTAAAGGATATCTTATGCTTGTTTCTAACTGTGATTCCATCTTTGCAGTGTGGAACACGTTGACCACCTCCAAGCTTCAAATGCCAATCCAAATGGAGGAAGAATCTAGTGGAGAATCCGAGCAACAATGCTACATGGTCCAAGGGAATGTCTCCCTTGAGGTATATTCGGAATCTCAATTAGATGATGATGATGCTAGTTCTTCATGTGATGAGAATATTGATGCCAATGCCTTGAATGAAGAACTATCTATTGTGTGTGAAAAATTATTGAAAAAATATAATCTTTTGAAAAAGAAGAGTTTTGAACTAAAAGATGAAAAATAGAATTTGTGTTCAAAACTAGACTTGGTTTTGCAAGATAAAGTGGAGATTTCTAATGAGAGGGATTCATTGAAATCTAGACTTGATCTTGTTCTAAAGGAAAATGAATTTTTAAAATCTAAAAATGATTGTAATGATATTTTGAAGAAAAATGAAAAATTGTCTTCAAAAGTTGACTTTGTTTTAAAAGAAAATGATTCTTTAAAAATGAAAATTGCTTCTATTTCCAAGGAATTGAAAATGTTTTAAAGAAAAATGAATCTTTAAAAATTGATATTAATTCACATGTTTGCCATGCTAGTATATCTTCACCTAGTTTATCCTTTGCATGCTCCACTTCTTCTATAATTGAAAATGATATAAAATTGATAAAGAAGAATATAGATTATTTGGGCTCCACTTTGAGCCAATGTGTCAAGAACCATACACTTCTGGAATCTATGTTTCGAAAGAAACAAGTTCCGTCTTTGTATGCACACCATACACGGCATACACATGCTTCTTACGGTCACACCCATAACACGTTGTATGCTCATGTGTACACTTGTACACATTGTGGACATAAGGGCCACCTTACTAAATTTTGTTATGATCGTATACATGATGTTAATTTAGCAAATAAATTTGTTTGGGTTAGGAAAAGAACTAACCCCCATGGACCCAAAAGGATATGGGTACCAAAGATCACCCCTATGCTATTTGATGTAGGCGTGGGCTCTCGCATGACGTGAGAGCGATAGTGTCTTGAGGTGGATGCGTTTCGAGCTTTATGAGGATTATTTGGATGCATCACTTGAAAAACACCTAGAGGGGGGTGAATAGGTGTGAATGCTAATCTAATGATCTTTTTAAACTTTAATTAAATGAGTGATGCAACGATCTCTCAAAACACGACTAAGAGCCGAATACCCCTTGCGAGGTTCTGAACTCCTTCCTCCCAATTCCCTAGATATGGGTTAGAGGTGCGCAATGCAACCGTGTTGTATGAGATATGATCGAACAAGTAAAGGATGAAATGCTATGATGAAATACACACAAGCAATATAGCAAGTAAAGTGAACAAGATAAGATTGCACAAGTAAAGGTGTAGACATTAAATTATACCGTAGCATGATTGGTAGCTTGCTTTATTTGACGGCTAGTTGGCCGGATATTATGTTTTCCGTTTGTCTTTGTGCACGTTTTCAATCTTGTCCTAAAGAATCTCACATAATTGCGGTTAAACGCATAATTAGATACCTTAAGGGCACTATTGAAATGGGTTTATGGTATCCTAAAACCGGATTATTTGAAATGAAGAGTTTTTCGGATGTCGACCGGACCGGTCGACCGACTAAGAGCATTCTGCTCTCGGGATATTTCGGTCGACCGGACCAGTCGACCGGAAGAAGGAAACTGTGTTTCCTCCTTTGGGTCGGTCGACCGGACCGGTCGACCGAGAGCCAACGGCTCTTTCCAGCAGGGCTGGCAGTCGACCGGACCGGTCGACCGCCAAGCCTGCAATAAGGCAACGGCTCTTTCCTCTTTGGGCAGTTCTGAAAAATCTGTTTCTTTTTCTGCTTTAACAGATTTTTGGAGAGTTGTTGGGGAGCTTTTGCAGGTTGAATTAGGTATAAAGAAATTGTTTTTAACTTATTTTCAACCCTATAAATAGAGGAGAAGTCTCTCTTGCATTTTACTTAGAAAAATCCTCAAGTTTACATTGCTTTCAAAAGAGAAAAGAAAAGAGTTTAAAGCTTTCATTCCAATTCTTTTTGAGCTTGTTTTTCAGTTGTGTTTGATTACTAATATCACTCTACAACTGAAGTTTTTCTCACCACACTTCATAGAGCCAAAAATTCAATACTCATTCTATAGTGAAGTTGTAATTGAAGTGAGAGTGTTTGTAAAAGAGTTTGAGAAATAGTGTAGTGATCTTGTTGTGATCACTTGGTTCTTGTAATCCTTTCCTTGTGGAGCAACCTCTTCGGTAGAGGTCCTTTGTACTCGGTGGAGCTCGGTGCTCGGTCTTCGGTAGACCAAATTGTAAAGGCATCCTCGGTGGATAGTGGAAACCCTTCACGGAGGTGAAGGCGGGGACTAGAGCAAGTGTGCTCGAACCTCGAAACAAATCATCTTGTTTGCGATTGCCTTTGCGTTATTCTTACTTACAATTTCTCTTGCTTTATATTGTCTTGAATTATTTGCTTGAGAACTAACCCTTTACTTGTGCAATCTTGTCTTGATTTACTTGCTATATTGCTTGTGTGTATTTCATCATAGCATTTCATCCTTTACTTGTTCGATCATATCTCATACAACACGGTTGCATTGCGCACCTCTAACCCATATCTAGGGGAATTGGGAGGAAGGAGTTCAGAACCTCGCAAGGGGTATTCGGCTCTTAGTCGTGTTTTGAGAGATCGTTGCATCACTCATTTAAATAAAGTTTAAAAAGATCATTAGATTAGCATTCACACCTATTCACCCCCCTCTAGGTGTTTTTTCATCACTTTCAAGGAGAGTTTGGTGGGAGGACCACCTTGGTTTGGAGAACTAGAGAGGTGCCTTCATCGGTTTTGGTATCGATCCCTAACTCCCGTTTATATTTACATGTTTTTCATTTTATTCATCATTAGCATGTTTTGATGTTTATAGATTATTATGATAATGCCATGATTATTAGATCATTGACATGCATGCATAGCATTTGAGATCACCCATGTTTATATGGACCCATATGTTGTGTTCTCACCATTGTTTAGCTATTATGTATATCATAGTTCTAATAGCATGTGTATTTACATAATGATCTTATTTATGTTTATCATGTTGATTTATGTCATGTTTTATGCTTCATGTTTTGATTACTTATTTAAATGTTAGTTTTCATTAAAACTAGGATATATACTTGTACATATAGTGGGCCACAAATAGATCAGTATATGTTTGTGCTTGAACGCTCATTTGTACCCATTAGATGTGCTAGTATAGTCTAGTTTTGATGATCCATGCATTTTACTTGTATTCCCATTTTATCCATGTTTTCATGTTCATATGTTTAACTTCATGTATATGTCTATCTTGTCCAAACTAATGTCTATACATATACATCCTTTGAGCCACGTGCCTTCATGCATATACTTTTGTGGACTCGTTGTGTTTGGATATGTATGTATTCTTTAGTTTGTACATGACATACATATGCCTTGAAGATTAAATCGTTTTGATGATTTTCATGTTTTTTTAAGGAATTTCGTATTGAGCTTAATTGCCTATTTTCATGATTATGTTCTTCACATTTTAATTGTACACTCACCATTCTTGTTTACTCATGTTTTATTTTCATGAGTCATATTCATGCTTCATTGACTTTGAGTGTTGGCTATCATGTGAGTTTCATGTTTCATGAAAAATATTTTTGTTTTATTCCTTACTTGAAGGATTTCGTACTAGTTTTTCATTTAACTAGTTGCGGTATTCTTCATTATGGTAGAGTTTTCCAAACATATTTTATTCTTAAACCTAATTTTGAAAACCCCTACCTTCCACGGGCGGTTGGTTGGGCGACCATGCCTTGTATGCATCTTATTGAAAATCTTTTTTAACATGTGCATGAAATGGGTGGAATGTAATATGAGTTATACACCTAATCTTATTGTGTTTTCAATTGGTATCATTGGATCTTTTCAATTGGTATCAATATCGACATTCCTTTGTATACTCATATATGTTTTATTTGTACTTACTATATCTCTATATTTTTGAGCACAAATTTTGGTTATGTTAAGCTTGATTTCTAATGACTATTATGTTTCAATTGATTAGTTTTCAATTGGTATTTATACAAACTTATACATCGTTTTTTTTTTTGATATTTCATAAAGGGGGAGAAAATTCGTATTTCATCTTTCAATTGGTATTTGGTTTACCTTTGACTTCCACTCCCATACTTTATGATGACAAATAATTGAAAAATGAATATTGAGTTTTAATTTGGTATCGTATGTTCAAAATGAAAAATACTTTCAATTGGTATCAAGATGTTTATTTGTTTACTTTCATTGGTATCAAGAAAGAATTGGTAATCAAGATTATCTTTATATCTTTCATTTTGGTATCAAAATTTGATTGGTTTCTTTAAGATTTGTTTTCAATGCCTCATTTTCTTTCAATTGGCATTTATTAAAATGATTGTTGATGTGTTCACTTTCAATTGGTATATTTTATTTATTTTATTGATATCATGATGAAGAAAACAATAAAAACAATGAAATTGATATATTTTTTTCTTACAATTGGTATCATTAAATGTTTTGATTTGTATTGCCTATATGCAAGGGAGCTTAACATCTCTTCTACATATAGATTCATGTTGAGTGCATCTTATATTGAGGAGCTTGACAACTCTTCTTTATGCGGTACACGTGTGTAGGGGGAGCTTCACATCTCCTCTTATGCATTGCATATTGTGCGTTATGTGAGTTAGGGCTTGTCATCCCTCCTTCATGTAATGCATATATGTAGGAAAGTTAACTTAGCGTCTTCCTTTTCATGAATGTATATCGCATATATCCTTTATTGATTTGTTTAATGTCACCCCTTTGTTGATTTTTGCTTTTGACAAAAAGGGGGAGAACATTTTATTTTTACTTTAACCCCTTTGTTGATGATTGACAAAAAGGGGAAGAAGTATTTGATATATATGCATGTTTTGGAGTAGAATTTATGTTTATGCATATATGTTTTGTTTTACAAATAGGAGAAAAAGAATTTGATATGTTTCATGCTTGTTTATGCATGTTTATCTCCGTATATTTGCATTCATGTTTAGTATTCATTGCAAATATCTTATGTTTATTGCTATGCATGAGTTAAGGGGGAGCTTCTTTGAAGCTAAACTTTAATCCATGTATATATAACTCCATGAGTTTTGTCATCATCAAAAAGGGGGATATTGTTGGCCCAGAGGCCTTCCACTCTAGTTTTGATGATGATTAACTCATGTAGTTATGTTTACTAATAATCTTGTGATGTTTAGTTCCAGATCTTTAACCAAGATATTAGTTAGTGATTAGCTTCAACAAAGGAGTTTTGAAGCCTTTCACTTGGTGATTTCAGAGGCCGAACATCAAGATCATATATAGCACTCGTTGGAGTCAAGCTCGGTGGATCACGATTTGGATCGAGTCGACTTGAAGACGGAGTTCGTCAAGAAGACATCGGTAATAGTTTATAGTTTGTTTTAGATCCATTTGTAAAGATTAGAATAGTGTGATATGCTCAAATTCACAACACACACACGTTTTATGTTTTGGATATTGTTTTCGGTTTTTGGTTTAACCGATCTTGTTTTCATGAATAGTTAGATTCAAAACAAGTTTACATTGTTTAAATGTATATTAGATATGTTCTATATACATACATGCTTCATATCTTAGACAAACTTATTTTGATATGCCTATTCATGAGTTTTGGTGTTTTGGTATTTTAACAAAACATATTTTTTCGGAATTAAAGTCAAAAACATGGAGATATATATATATATATATATATATATATCATGTATATTGGACTTATGTCCATATGAAACATGCTTCAATGTGTTTAAGTATCATATTTTTGTATTTGGATGAGTTTTAGACAAAACGTATTTTCAATTCAAAAATTAAAGTTTGAAAAAATACAGGTTTTATTTTTCGGCAAAATTTCCATAACACAAAAATGGTTCAAAAAGTTTGAAATTTGTGTTGAAATTTTTCACGCAAGTTTGTATTTCAATGTATTATGATAAAACTATTTTTGTGAAATTTTAGAAGTTTTATGGGATTTTTTAGAATATTTCAAACCCAGTTTTTCTGTCCCATAACAGCCTTCTGCCAGGCTCTGGCGGTCGACCGGACCGGTCGACCGACATGCACAAAACGTGCACGCTGGCTTGCCACTTGGGCCAGTCGACCGAGCGGTCGACCGACTGCAAGTACCCCACTCTCGGGTGGGGGTGGTCGACCGTAAGGCGTGGGCAGTCGACCGAGCGGTCGACCGGCCAGAGATCATTTGCTCTCTGGATTGGGACGGTCGACCGGGCGGTCGACTGCTAGCCTCCAACGGTCAAAAATTTGACCGTTGGTGGTCGACCGGGCCGGTCGACCGCCAGCCGCCAAAGCTGATTTTCAGCTCAACGCTAGCTAGTTTCTTTGGAGGGCTTTATATACCCCATCTCTTTAGGGTTTTGGCCAAGAATTTTAAGGGAAAAATTTTCATACTTTCAAGTGTTTATTTACAAGTTTCAAAAGTGTTTAGAGCTTTAAAAGATTTGATCTTTGATTTGTTTTATAGGTTTGGAAAATCATTTTGAAAAGGAAATTCTTTGGGAATTGATTTGATCTTCATTATCTATTCTATCTAGAGTTTTCCCAATAGTTTTCTTTGAGTTTTTGATTTTCAAACTCTTTGTTTTCCACACTTGAGCTATATCTCCTATCCTATTTTATAGGATCTTTTATTTGTGGGAAATTGGTTTGTGGTTGAGATATATCACTTTGTTGTACCCTCTTTGATTTGTTGTATCCCTCTTGGGTAGAGGTTGATTTGGGTTGTGGTTAGCTCCCTCTTTGGTAGAGGTTGAGATTGTGGTTTGCTCCCTCTAGTGAGAGGTGGAGTTGGTATTTGTATCCCTCTTCGTGAGGTGAATTGTGGTTGTTTGGCTAAGGGCCTACCCCTCTTGTGTGAGGTGGTGTTTGTGTTGCCTCGGTGGAGGTTGTATTGGTTGAGAGAGAGTTCGGTACTCCCAGTTGTATTTGCCCCAAATCCTTGGTGGAGGTTCCCTGCGTGGGAGTCCTAGGTGGACAAGTTAGTGGATTGGAAATCCTTCTCGGTGAAGGCGGGGACGTAGAGCTCGGTGCTGGAACCTCGAAACAAATCTTGTTGTTTGCGTTTGATCCATTGACTCTAAACTCTCTCTATTTGTGCCTTGCATCTTTCATATTGTCATATCATTATTATATGCTTGGCTTGTTTGTGTGTGCCTCACTTGTGCTTAACCACGAGAGCTTCATATAGCGCCTCAACTCTTATTCAGAGGAATCAAGAGGAGTTAGTCCAGAACCCTTCACGGGATTCGGCTACACTCGTTGGGTGCACTAAGTGTAGTTGCAATTAGTTTTTAATTTTCGCATTTAATTCATTAGATTAGCGGTGCACATATTCACCCCCCTCTAGGTGTACTTTCAATTGGTATCAGAGCCTACGCTCCTGATATTTGGTTTAACCACCTAGGAGTGTGATCTTGGTTAGCTAATCAATCATTTATTTTTTTGCACACGTATATTGTTTGCACACACTCATGGATTGCTTGTCACCTCCCATGTTTGATGTCTCTTACATCGACATGTGAAAATTTAGGATGTCCATGTATTTGAAAATCCTAGGCTTGCATGTTTTCCTTACCGCTACCAAGAAATGCTATCTTGGTAATTGCAATCATATAGGGGCCAATGCACAAGTCCTTGAGGCTCTTAGAAGCACGCTTTATAAAGAATATCTTATGCTTGTTTCTAACTTTGATTCCGTCTTTGCAGTATGGAACACGTTGACCACCTCCAAGCTTCAAATGCCAATCCAAACGGAGGAAGAATCTAGTGGAGAATCCGAGCAACAATGCTACATGGTGCAAGGGAATGACTCCCTTGAGGTATATTCGGAATCTCAATTAGATGATGATGATGCTAGTTCTTCATGTGATGAGAATATTGATGTCAATGCCTTGAATGAAGAACTATCTATTGTGTGTGAAAAATTATTGGAAAAATATAATCTTTTAAAAAGAAGAGTTTTGAACTAAAGATGAAAATAAGAATTTGTGTTCAAAACTAGACTTGGTTTTACAAGATAAAGTGGAGATTTCTAATGAGAGGGATTCATTAAAATCTAGACTTGATCTTGTTCTAAAGGAAAATGAATTTTTAAAATCTAAAAATGATTGTAATGATATTTTGAAGAAAAATGAAAAATTGTCTTCAAAAGTTGACTTTGTTTTAAATTTAAAAATGAAAATTGCTTCTATTTCCAAGGAATTGGAAATTGTTTTAAAGAAAAATGAATCTTTAAAAATTGATATTAATTCACATGTTTGCCTTGCTAGTATAGCTTCACCTAGTTTATCCTTTGCATGCTCCACTTCTTCTATAATTGAAAATGATATAAAATTGATAAAGAAGAATATGGATTGTTTGGGCTCCACTTTGAGCCAATGTGTCAAGAACCATACACGTCTGGAATCTATGTTTCGAAAGAAACAAGTTCCATCTTTGCATGCACACCATACACGGCATACACATGCTTCTGACGGTCACACCCATAACACGTTGTATGCTCATGTGTACACTTGTACACATTGTAGACGTAAGGGCCACCTTGCTAAATTTTGTTATGATCATATACATGATGTTAATTTAGCAAATAAATTTGTTTGGGTTAGGAAAGGAACTAACTCTCATGGACCCAAAAGCATATGGGTACCAAAGACCACCCCTATGCTATTTGATATAGGTGTGGGCTCTCGCATGACGTGAGAGCGATGGTGCCTTGAAGTGGATGCGTTCCGAGCTTTATGAGGATTATTTGGATGCATCACTTTCAAGGGGAGTTTGGTGGGAGGACCACCTTGGTTTGGAGAACTAGAGAGGTGCCTTCATTGGTTTTGGTATCGATCTCTAACTCCCGTTTATATTTACATGCTTTTCATCCCTTACGATGTACCAGTGAAGTCATCCCTTATGATGTACCAAGATGTCGGTGATGCACAAGAATCAATATTCATGGTCCTAACAAGACGCAAAGGCCAAAAACTAATTCTTTTCGGAAGAATCAAGTCCAAATTGAAGCCTCGAGAAGACTCAGAAAGCGCGAACGAATCCCCTAAATTCTCTTATTATGAGCTAAATGTACTTAGAATGATGGAAAACATGGGGTATGATCTAACAAATGGCCCTAGTTTGAACTTCGGCGAAGGACGGAGGATGCTGCTTCGATCCTTCGTTCCAAAAGGAAAGGCCCCTGATTATTATCATCAAACTCGCAAGAGGTTGGCCTATGTGTCAAGTCTAATCCCGTCAGCCTCTAAGTACGAAGAGTCAATATATCACTACAGCTCATCAGGCACATCATCGTGGGAGTCAGATGTCAGTGTCAACAATATCTTCAAATTACTTTCAGTAAATATGACTTCAACAAGCCACCTAGTAGATGGAGATGAAGAGATGATCCAGTCAGATACAGATCCTTAGATCAAACACCTAAACACTCTCTAAGATATTCTCTTCGAATAACGCGAACCACCCGTGGAGTATAAGGCCACCCAGATTAATGTGGGAGACGAGGCCAATCCCAAGCCCATCTTTATAAGTGAAAGCTTATCATCCTCCGAAAAAGAAGATCTGATATCTCTCGTGCAAGAGTATATAGATGCTTTCGCTTGGAATTACGAGGACATGCCTGGACTTGATCCTCGAGTGGCTATGCATCACCTCAACATTAATTCAGACGCAAAATCAGTCAAACAGCAGCAGCAACGGTTCCGTCCTGAAATAATGGAAGTAATCTAGTTAGAAGTCAAAAAGCTTATATACTCTGGCTTTGATTAGTCACATATGTTGCATTTACATTGTCACCTTACCATGCTTTTTAGCTAATAAATCCTATTAATAAGTTTTCTTTTTCTTTGCTAAATGTAGGACCAAGTGCTTAAAGAAAGAAAAGAGAAAGAAGCCCAAAAGCCCACCAAATTCTGAATTAATTCAGAATAAATTTGAAATGAAGAAATCAGGGCTAAATCTTGCCATATCAAGAGGTTGAGAAGAATCCTCCCAAAATCGAGCGGTTGAAGGCACACAATCAAAGGCTGTTTCGTTAACGTTTTAGAGCAGAAACAAGAAAACCAGCAGAAGATACGGGCCAAACACCAAACCAGAGATCTTCCCCCTTTTGGTGTGGCCACCTGGCCACACCAGGGCCGCGGAAACGCGGCCCAAGCCGCGTTTTCACGGCTTGTTAGAGGCTGTTGGGGGAGCGTTTGCTCCCCCAATCTTCCCGGGATCCTCCCTGTTAGGGTTTTGCCTATAAATATTGGTTTCAGCAAAGAAAAAGGAGCGAAGACTAGGACTAAATTTTGTGTTTATTTTCTTAGGATTTAGGCTCTTTGTTAGCTAACACAAAAGTTGTAATCTTATTTTTTACTTTGTAGTCCAGTATTAAAACTTGTGAGAGAGAGAGGAATTGAGTGCTTGTACTTGAAGATTGAAGTGACATCAATACAAGAGTCGAGCCGCGTTTTCTTCTATTTGCAGTACGGTATGATTTGCATTATGTCTATGCTTTCTTCGTTGTTTTCTATGGATAACTAAACGGTTTTTTGGGCTCACTATTGTAACTCTCTTTTGCTATTCTTCTCTCCTGTTTTTAAAAGAAAAAGACCCGATGACTCATATGAATGCCTTACTTAAAAGCCTTTCTTTTTGAAAGTGTTCTTGAAGGCACATGAGGATGGGTTTGTATTGTTGAATTCTCACCTCTTTCATGAACATCTCTTGAATTGTTTTACTTCATTCTTGCTTCTTCGCGCTTGATGTTTTAATATTCAATTCTAACGATTTCTTGAAGAAAAGACTCAACTCTTCTAACCATCTTATGTGTTTTACTTAAAGCTTTCTAAAAATTAACTTTAAGTTTTGCAAATGATCACTTTGAGGCACTTGATATTTTAATAGAGATTGAACAATTGAGTAGTGAGATAGCGAGTTCAGATTTTCTTTATTATTATAAACAACAAAACAATTCTCAAGCTTTCTAAATCACCTTCTCCAAAATCTTTTCTAAAAGTTGCGATTTCTTTTTTAATCATCCCATTCTCTTTTCTATTAAAAACGAACACAATTCCTTGTTTTTGAACGATTCACCGAAAAGCTTCCATCGCATTCCTCCTCGTGGACACGACCCGTTAGCCACAAGCTACTCGGTAAACTCTTAAACTCATTGATTGTTCTTTCTTTTAGCAATCAAATTTTGGCGCCATTGCCGGGGAGGGAACGGTGTAGTTGTTATTAACAAGTTTTGTGTGTTGTTTCAGGGACTTGAAGATCAAGATCTAGCATTCAAGCTTTGCAAGAGAAGACTTGCAATTCTGTGCCCCTACTCTTGAAAGTAGGAACAGAATTTCAAGAAATTGCGTTGTAAAATCTGAAAAAATTCATTGGACTACTAAAAACTCTTTTTTGCAGGACATATTGCTCGCAAAAATTTCAGTTTTTATATGTCATATTTATGCTATTTCTGCTATCCACCATCCCTGTTTTAATCCAACAGTAAAACACTTGTTGAAAAGTTAAAAAAATTGATTAGACGTTTGCATTTTAGGCACGAGTCTTTTCAATTCATTTACTTTACTGTTGAAGAGTGCTGGAGCAAGGTACGTACGCATTGCATTCAGAATAAGACTCATTTCTTGGTTGATTTATATCGCTTTGAGTGAATCTTATTTATCTTGTACAGTTGCACAAATTGATTTTAAGGGCAACACCCAATAACAAGATAAGGTGGGGATTTAATCACCCTTTCTTGGCCCAAAAATCAGATTCCAAGCACTCACAAACCTAAGCCTAAGTAAAATCTGATAGACGTTGGTCTTAGGGACATCTCGAACTCAGTAGGAGATTATCCTAAAGAGAGAAGGTGCTGGAAATTGACTTCTGTCAAATCAGTGTCTAGGAAGGGGATTGAGGGCCGAAAGCCCGAAGATTGGTGGTTACTTAATTAAGGGTTCGTCTTTGACGGAAAACCTCCCACCAATCTTGCTCTGACCTGGCTGATTAGCTTGTGGTCAAAGTCTATATTCTACCTCTTGTGGATAATCAACCAGTTAGGAGTTGTCTAGGTTGAGGTTACCTTAGACTAGGCTTGGTTGATTTCTATTGTTGACTGTTGGTTGAACTTGTTTGTTTTGTGATTGTGTTTGTGTATGCAAGTGTGGTCGAGAGACCCTAATTCATCTAGGTTGACTAGAAACACATCACCACCCAAGTTTGAACCAAGACCAGATCCGGTAATGGCTCAATCAACAACACTGCAGGATAGGTTCTACCCCATTAGGACCTCACTTCCTTCTTGCATTCTACTTCCATCGGTTGGTGAATACAATTTTGAGCTCAAGCCTCAGTTCATCAACACACTCCCCAAGTTTCATGACCTAGAGTCTGAAGATGCCTACTTCTTCATAAGAGAATTTGAGGAAGTATGTCTAATGATGAAAATCCCACCTGTAGACGATGCTATTCGGTTGAGATTTATCCCTTTCGCACTTAAGGACCTACCAAAGAAGTGGCTCTATAGCTTAGCGGTAGGTTCTCACATCCTGGGATGGTTTCATCAAGGTCTTCTTGAAGAAATTCTATCTATCCATAAAACCGCTCTCATTAGGAAGACGATCATGCAATTCAAGCAAGAACCTAGTGAACCGTTCTGGAGGTATTTTGAACGCTTTAAAGATCTCCTTGTCCAATGTCCACATCATGGAATAGAGAAATGGCGACAATGCCAAATTCTTTATGACGGTTTAGACTATTCCACCAAAACCCTCTTAGAAAGTATGTGCCAAGGGAGAAAGATGAAGATGAAGGATGTGATTTGTATGAAAATCTAGCTGAGAAGACCATCCAATGGGAATCTGCTAGTGAGACCTCTAGGAATCCTAACTCCATCTCATCAAAAGGAGGTCTCCATTCTATCGAATCGTCCATCGCTAATGAGGCTAAGTTAGCTAACCTGGCTAGAAGACTAGAAGCTCTAGAAATGAAAGAACCAAGTCCAGTCAATCAAGTCAGCCCGAACCAATTTCCAACCCCGGGCTGCACTTACTGTCAAGCCATGAATCATGTGTTCGAGGAGTGCCATGTATTTCAGGCTCAGCAACCCTACCATGAACCGATGAATGCGGCCTTTTCAAGGCCGAACAGCAATCCTTACGCACCAACGTACAATCCCGGCTGGAGAAATCACTCTAATTTCTCATGGAGCCAAAATAACTCTGACCATTCACGATCAAATCATGCTAGCCACTTCCATCATGGTAATAATTCTTCCAATCATCAACCCAACTTCTCCAATTTCTATAATAATTCTCCCAACCATCCACCAAATTTTCCAAACTATCAACAGAACTTTCCCAGCCAAGCTCCACAATCCTCCTTCCAGAATCCTCAATTAGAAAGGAGAATGACTGACTTTGAAAGAAACATGGAAAGATATATGAAAAATCAAGATTCTCTCATGCAAACTATCCAGAGGTTAGAGGTTCAAATGAGTCAACTAGCCACTCCACAGAATGAGAGACAAAAGGGTACCCTGCCTAGTCAGCCAGTCACCAATCCGAGGAATTCTCAACAAGCTCATTTGGCTGAGGATCATTCATTTAATCAATGTAATGCTGTGCATACATTGAGGCCAGGAAAGAGAGTTGATAACCAAGTGTCAACACCAACCAATCCCATTCAGCACAACCACAATCAAGCTTCCACTTCATCTAATCCAATTTCTTCTAATTCTGACGAATCTGAAAAAGACAAGTCAGCCAGCCAGGTGCACCAGCCTATAGTACTATTTCCTAATAGGATGAAAACAACAAGCAAAATCCTCACATGGACAAGATAATCGAGATATTTAACCAAGTGAAGATAAATGTGCCACTTCTTGATGCCATCCAACAAGTTTCTTCCTATGCTAAGTTTCTTAAGGACATGTGCACCAAGAAGAGAAAGACTAATGTTCCAAAGAAGGTCTTCTTAGCCACTAACATTAGTGAGCTATTATCGGGTCCTATCCCTGTCAAGTACAAGGATCCAGGTAGTCCCACCATTGCCTGCACAATAGGACAAGCCGAGATTAGTCGTGCACTTCTCGACTTGAGGGCAAGTATCAACTTGCTTCCATTCTCTGTTTATCAACAACACAGGTTGGGCGATCTTAGTCCAAGTCAAGTCACCATCCAACTGGCTGACCGTTCTGTTAAAGTTCCAAAAGGGGAGATTAATGATGTCCTGATCCGGGTAGGAGAGTTCATTTACCCTGTCGATTTTATAGTTCTGGAGACACAACCTGTGTCCAACTCTAATCATAGGGCTCAAATTCCTGTTATCCTAGGGCGACCATTCCTTGCTACTGCTAATGCCATCATCAACTGTAGGAATGGGTCTATGAGGTTAACCTTTGGAGACATGACTAGAGAAGTCAATGTCTTCAATCTAGGAAAACAACCCGCAATATCGAGGACGAAACATTTAAAGTCAACCTAATTGAGAATTTGACAAGTGAACATGGGGAAGAAATGGAGTTAGAAATAGAGAGTGACTTCGGGTTAGAGTCTGACGACTTTAATCTTGATCAGGTTGTAGATTCTGCTGTGAATTGGGCCTCAAACCCTATTTCACCAACATTGGAGCCAACAGATTTGACTAGTCCTACCAGTGAGCCTTCCTCTTCCTTAGAATTGAAAACCCTACCTGCGCATTTCAAGTACGCCTATCTAGGCGAACAAGAGACCTTTCCTGTCATCATTGCCTCCCATTTAAATGACGGGAAGAAGAAGATCTGAAAGCTATTCTAAGAAAACATAGGGAAGCCATTGGGTGGACTATGACTGATATCAAGGGATTAAGTCCAACCATCGTTCAACATCGCATTCATCTTAATGAAGACGCCACACCTAAGAGAGACCCGCAACATAGGTTAAACCCTATAATGCAAGAGGCTGTTCATGCTGAAATCATAAAACACTTAGACAATGGGATAATTTATCCCATTTTTGATAGCCAATGGGTCAGTCCTGTCCACACGGTTCCGAAGAAATCCGGTTTCACCGTAGTGGAAAACGAGAACAAAGAGTTGGTTCAAACTCGACTTCCCACAAAGATCCGAGTTTGCATCGACTATAGGAAACTGAATGCTGCAACTCGTAAGGACCATTTTCCACTTCCCTTCATTGATCAAATGCTTGAACGTTTGGCGGGTCACGAGTATTACTGTTTCTTGGACGGTTACTCGGGCTATAACCAGATCCCTATCGCTCCTGAGAACCAAGAAAAGACTACGTTTACATGTCCATTTGGGACATTTGCTTATCGTTGAATACCCTTCGGCTTATGCAATGCCCCAGCAACGTTTCAACGTTGCATGTTGAGTCTTTTCTCTGATATGGTAGAACGATTCTTAGAGATCTTTATGGATGATTTCTCCATCTACGGAGATTCATTCACTCAATGTCTCCACCATTTAGAACTCGTCCTCCAACGTTGTGCTGAGAAAATCTGACACTGAACTGGGAGAAATGCCACTTCATGGTAAAACATGAAATTGTCTTGGGTCATGAAATCTCCAAGAAGGAATTGAAGTGGATAGAGCCAAAATTGAGGTTATTGCTAAGCTTCCCATGCCCAAATGCATTAAGGACATTAGATCCTTCCTAGGACACGCTGGTTTCTACCGAAGATTTATCAAGGATTTTAGCAAAATTGCTAGGCCCTTGACTAATCTGTTAGCTAAGGATGTGTCCTTCACTTTCGATGCTGAATGTATAGATTCTTGGGAGAAGCTTAAGTGAGAGCTTATTTCTGTACCAATCATATCTGCACCGGATTGGTCTAAGCCGTTCGAGATCATGTGCGATGCTTCCGATTTTGCCATAGGCGCTGTTCTAGGACAACACATTGATAACAAGCAGCATGTGATCTACTACTCTAGTAGGACTCTCAACAATGCTCAACTGAACTACACTACAACTGAGAAGGAATTCTTGGTAGTAGTGTTTGCCTTAGAGAAATTTCGTCCCTTCCTACTAGGGTCCAAAACCACTATTTTCACCGATCATTCTGCGCTTAGGTACCTCATGATGAAGAAGGATGCCAAGGCCTAACTCATCATGGATCCTCCTTCTTCAAGAATTCAATTTTGAGATTCGAGATAAGAAAGGCGTAGAAAATGTCGTTGCTGACTACCTCTCACGGATCCCTAATTCTCCATGCAACGAATCACCCATAATGAGGATTTTCCTGATGAACATCTCTTAGCCATCTCTAGGGAACCTTGGTTTGCTGATATAGTAAATTACTTAGTCACAAACCAAACTCCGTCTCATTGGTCCAAAAATGATGTTTACCGGTTCTTATCCCAAGTCCGTATTTCTTTTGGGAGGAACCGTATCTTTTCAAGTACTGTTTTGACCAAATTATTAGGAGATGCATTCCCGATGAGGAGGTTAAGAGTGTTCTATCTTTCTGTCACGAACTTGCATGCGGTGGACACTTTGGTCCCCGCAAGACTGCTGAAAAAGTGCTACAAAGTGGGTTTTATTGGCCCACTCTGTTCAAGGATGCTTATGAATTTTGCAAGACGTGCCCTAGATGCCAAATGGTAGGAAGGATTTCAAACCGAAATATGATGCCCCTAAACCAATTCTAGAAATAGAACTCTTTGATGTTTGGGGCATCGACTTTATGGGTCCATTTCCTAATTCATTTGGGAACCAATACATATTGGTTGCTGTGGATTATGTGTCCAAGTGGGTAGAAGCCATTCCTTGTAAAACTAATGACAACAAAGTTGTCATAAAGTTTTTGAAAGAGAACATTTTTTCCCGCTTCGGAACCCCTCGTGCTATCATCAGTGATAATGGCACTCACTTTTGCAATAGATCTTTTGAAGCTCTTATGCGGAAGTATGCCATAACTCACAAGTTGTCCACACCTTATCATCCTCAAACCAGTGGGCAAGTTCAGGTTTCAAATAGACAAGTCAAGCTTATATTGGAGAAAACTGTGAGCCAAAACCGGAAAGATTGGTCCATCAAACTTGTAGATGCTCTATGGGCCTACAGGCCCGCTTTCAAGACGATTCTAGGAATGTCTCACTATAGGTTAGTCTATGGCAAACCTTGTCACTTGCCCGTTGAGTTAGAGCACCGAGCCTTATGGGCAATCAATACGTTGAATTTCAACTTAACTAAGGCCGGTGACCTTCAGAAATTACAAATTTCCGAATTGGAGGAATTGAGAAATGAGGCCTATGAAAATGCTAGGATCACTAAAGATAGAGTCAAGATTTTCCATGACAAGCACATCACAAGAAAAACCTTTGTCCCTGGACAAAAGTCTTACTCTATAATTCTAGGCTTCATCTTTTTCAAGAAAATTGAAATCGAGATGGACTGGGCCATTCGTTGTAAAAACCGTGTTTCCACACGGTGCAGTTGAGATCAGTGACACCAAGAATGGAAATGACTTTAAGGCAAATGGTCAACGCCTTAAACCTTTCTTGGAATCAGTGCCGGTAAATGAAACGGCAATGGGTCTTTTTGACCCAGTGTATCGGTAACTTTCCTCCTTTCCATTTTATTTCATGCACTTATACATTTCTTTCATACATTGGGGACAATGCATGAGATAAGTGTGGGGGAGGGTTCTAACATGACTGATATATAAAAAAAAATAGATATATATATATATATATATAAACTTTTTGAAAGGGTAGACAATATTTTGATAAATTTTTTGTAAGAAATAAGTCAATTTTAAGGAATAGGAGAATCATAATTAGGATTTCTTATACTTGGTCAAAATAAGATAACTTGTTTGATTTTAGGGTCAGGAAGAAAATTTGTGAAAGTAATTTAGTCTTGATATTTACCTTGGTAACATATGCACACACGATACACTTACACACTTAGGGTTTAAAAACAAAGACTCTTATGCCTTATAAAAAAATATGATAAAAAAAAGGCAAGTCTAATTATTGATTAGCTATGTGCTTTGGCCTAAGCAAGCCTTAGTATTTATGCAAAAGATAATTAGATAAGTTTGAAAAAAAAATGTGTCCTCTGATTAAGCTGGGTATTTATGCCTCATGAAGCATAAGTATTCACGCCTAAAAGGGATACATCGTATAAATAAAACCTTGGTTTCGTGGCCTTATCTGCTCGAGCGTTTAAGTCCTTAGGAGTGTTTTCTCACCTGCTGCCCTAAAATTGTCCGGTTTAGGTGTCACCGACTGAATGCTCGTTACATGGGTAAATTAGAAAGCTTAATGAAATTGAGGAATAAATTTCACCAAAAATAAATAAATATAAGGCATAGGAGTTAATGTTAAAGAACCCTTAGTCAACTTTACAGTCACGATGGTGCATAAGACTCAGGGTAAATTAATAGACTAGATGAGAAGTACAATTTGACTCCTTACTTTAATTGATGACATGTTTTTGAATAGAGACTAAGTTTCGAATGAAAATTTGATATTCCTATAACTTATAGATTACTTAAACTCTCACAAATATACTTCAAATATTTTCTCCTTAAAAAAAAAATGCTTTTCGAAAACTACCTTTTTCTTTTTTTTTCATGGATTTTGTAGGTGCAATCCACTGAAACCCTCACGAGACAAAAATCGTCCTCTAGGGTAACCTAGAGGTTTAACGGCTTGTTGCACATGCTCAGTACAATCGAGTGACCTGCGAAGTGGTCTAATAATTGATTATATTTATCTGATGTTTTGCTCGAGGGCGAGCAAAAGATAAGTGTGGGGGTGTGATTAGTCACATATGTTGCATTTACATTGTCACCTTACCATGCTTTTTAGCTAATAAATCTATTAATAAGTTTTTTTTTCTTTGCTAAATGTAGGCCCAAGTGCTTAAAGAAAGAAAAGAGAAACAAGCCTAAAAGCCCACCAAATTCTGAATTAATTCAGAATAAATTCGAAATGAAGAAATTAGGGCTAAATCTTGGCATATCAGATGTTGAGAAGAATCCTCCCTGAATCGAGCGGTTGAGCCACACAATCAAAGGCTTGTTTCGTCAACATTTTGGAGCAAACAAGAAAACCAGCAGAAGATACGGGCCAAACACCAAACCAGAGATCTTCCCCCTTTTGGTGTGGCCACCTGGCCACACCAGGGCCGCGAAAACGCAGCCCAAGCCGCGTTTTCGCGGCTTGTTAGAGGCTGTTGGGGAGCGTTTGCTGCCCTAATCTTCCCGGGATCCTCCTGTTAGGGTTTTGCCTATAAATATTGGTTTCAGCAAAGAAAAAGGAGCGAAGACTAGGATTAAATTTTGTGTTTATTTCTTAGGATTTTGGCTCTTTGTTAGCTAGCACAAAAAGTTGTAATCTTATTTTTTACTTTGTAGTCCAGTATCAAAACTTGTGAGAGAGAGGAATTGAGTGCTTGTACTTGAAGATTGAAGTGACATCAATACAAGATCGAGCCGCGTTTTTTTTCTACTTACAGTACGGTATGATTTGCATTATGTCTATGCTTTCTTCGTTGTTTTCTATGAATAACTAAACAGTTTTCTGGGCTCGCTATTGTAACTCTCTTTTGCTCTTCTTCTCTCCTGTTTTTAAAAGAAAAAAACCCGATGACTCATATGAATGCCTTACTTAAAAGCCTTTCTTTCGAAAGTGTTCTTGAAGGCACATGAGGATGGGTTTGGATTGTTGAATTCTCACTTCTTTCATGAACATCTCTTGAATTGTTTTTACTCATTCTTGCTTCTTCGCGCTTGATGTTTTAATATTTAATTCTAACGATTTCTTGAAAAAGACTCAACTCTTCTAACCATCTTATGTGTTTTACTTACACCTTTCTAAAAATTAACTTTAAGTTTTGCAAATGATCACTTTGATGCACTTGATGTTTTAATAGAGATTGAATAATTGAGTAGTGAGATAGCTAGTCCAGATTTTCTTCATTATTATAAACAACAAAACAATTCTTAAGCTTTCTAAATCACCTTCTACAAAATCTTTTCTAAAAGTTGCGATTTCTCTTTAATCATCTATTCTTTTCATTCTCTTTTCTATTAAAAAACGAACACAATCCTTGTTTTGAACTATTCACCGAAAAGCTTCCATCGCATTCCTCCTCATGGACATGACCCGTTAGCCACAAGCTACACGGTAAACTCTTAAACTCATTGATTGTTCTTTCTTTTAGCAATCAGGCTTCATCAGGGAGGAACATCACCTCGATTGGGTAGCCAATATTGTCCCCGTTTCTAAGAAAAATGGAAAGATCCGAGTTTGCATTGATTTTCGCAATCTAAATGAGGCTTGTCCTAAAAACGAATTCCCCCTCCCAATCACCGATGTCATGATCGACAAACGTGTGAGTTTGAACTAATGTCCTTCATGATGGATTCTCAGGATACAATCAAATCAAAATGTACCATAATGATAAAAAGCATACATCTTTCAGGACACCACTGGGCGTGGAATGCTATACTATCATGGCCTTCGAATTAAAGAACGCGGGGGCAACGTACTAGAGAGCTATGAATGTAATTTTTCACGAGCATATACACAAACGATGGCGATTTACGTCGACGACATTGCAATAAAAAGCTGTGGTAAGGCGATTACATAGCAGATCTGAAGACAGTATTTGATATTATGTGGGCACACCGTAGCAGATCTGAAGACAGTATTTGATATCATGTGGGCACACCAGTTGAAGATGACCCCACCAAATCCTTCCTCTGGGTAATCAGCGATAAATTCTTAGGATTTGTGGTGACATTCAAAGGAATCCACCTCGACCCAGAGAAAGTCCGCGCTGTCCAGGAGATGCAACCTCCAAGGAATCTCAGGGAGCTTAGAGGATTACAAGGGCAATTAGCATATATCCGGAGGTTTATCTCAAATCTCTCGGGAAGATACTAACCTTTCACCAGATTAATGAAGAAGGGTGTTTCATTCATTTGGGACGATGCTAGCCAACAAGCGTTCGAGAAAATCAAACGATACCTCATGTAGCCCTCGTCCTTACAGCTCCAGTTTTAGGAAACCATTCCTAATGTATGTTTGAGCAATGGATCATTCCTTAGGAGCTTTGCTAGCCTAGAATAATGATTAGGGAACAGCAGAGGCAATCTACTATCTGAGCAGAACCATGATCGGAGCCGAACATCGGTACAACTCGATCGAAAAGGAATGTTTGGCGTTGGTGTTCGCCGTCCAGAAAATGCGACACTACTTTATGGGCCAAATTATAAATGTCATATCAAAAGTCAATCCTTTAAGATTCTTATAACAAAGTCATCATCGCTAAATGGTCGACTGGAAAAATGGCCATACTGCTCTCCCAATATGAGATGCTTTCTATCACAAAAAGCCGTGAAGGGACAAGCAGTGGCAGATTTTTAGCTGAACATCCAGATCCAAGAGCGGCCAAACTTTATGCGAATCTCCCAATGAGGTCGTTGAAGTTTGTCTGACCCAGACATCTTTCGAAGAATAGGTGTGGCAGCTCTTCTTTGACGGTGCATCAAGAACGGGTCTACGAGGGCATGTCGTAGATGGAGTGGGGTGATACTTATCTCTCCACGATCTATGTAATTCCTTAAGCATTCTCATTACCGAGCTATGTTCTAACAATGTAGCAGAATACAATGCTCTTGATCGGGATGCAAATCGCTAATGAGATTGGCTTTAAAAATCTCGAAACATACAGTGACTCTAAGCTCATCGTTAACCAAGTTCGCGGGGAGTACGAAGTCATACATGAATATTTATTACCCTACTACAACGCAACTATTTACATGGCCGAGAGGTTCAAAAATTTTTCATCGACCATATACCTCGCCAACAAAATATGCACACAGATGCACTGGCGTCTCTCGCCGCTTCGCTGGCTCTTCCAGCCGGAGCAAGTAGAGAAAATACTTATCTACAGTCATGACTTGTATTGCCCAAGATTCTCTTTTGAAGATCACCAAAATCCTACAAGAGACTGTCAAGTCAAAGAAGCTTTAGAGACTTCAACAGGTCCAAACTCAGAGATTGGCAATTACCGTACATCGACTATGCACTGTATAGCATTCTTCCTGAAACCCCAAAGAGGTGGCAACCATTAGAAGGAAAGCCCCAAAATTCGACTATAATGCAATCACACGAACACTGAACCGCCGATCGCATGACGTGATTAATTCGTTAAAATCACGTTATTTACTGCTTCAGTGTGCCATGATGGATCATTCATGACAATGGATCCCAGTTATCAGCCAAGCTTTTCAAAGATTCTGCAACAAGTTTAGAATCCAGTATGTGTCCTCAATGGCATACGACCCAGCTGCTAACGGCCTTTGCAAAAGCTTTCAATAAGACTATTGGAAAGCTTCTAAGAAATTCATCTCGAAAAGCCAATGCGATTGGAACGACAAATTAGGTGAATGCCTATGGGCCTATCGCACGACGATTCGATCCCCGACGGAGGCTACACCTTTCTCCTTAGTATTTGGTGTGAAGCTGTACTCCCACTGAAAATCCAAATCCCATCTCTACACGTCACTTTGACGGCAGAGATGACAAATGAGGAGAAGCATCGACTGCGACTCAAGAGCTAGAGGCTTTGGATGATAAACGCCTACAAGCTTAACAGCAAATCAAGCTCTATCAAGCTCGAATCACCAGAGCCTTCAACAAGAAAGTCAAGGAGCAGACTTTCAAGAAAGGCGACCTTGTCTTAGCCGTCAGAAGACCAATGGTGATGACGCATAAGACCAAGGGAAAATTTTAGCCCAAATGGGAATGATCATTTGTAGTAGAGTCTGTCTGCTCAAATGGAGCATATCACCTTATAACCTCAGATGGTGACACGCTTATGATGCCAATCAATGGCAAATTCTTGAAGAAATACTATCCTTGATAGCATTCTTCTCCTGATCAGGTTAATACTACACCTTTAATCAAATCTCCAGATCCAAGATGTTTGGGGGAACATCAAAAAAGATTTTTTCCTTCACTGGATCATATCATGGTCGATCAGTGTCGAACCGATCAAACGCTAGTTACATCAGATGCATGATGTAAACATTGAAGAAGAAACAAATGTAAGACTTTGATTTTAGCCTTGTTACTCTTCTCTAGGGTATCTATGAATATCCGACACCTCCAATGGATAAGGATAGAGGAAAATGTTGGCTTTTAAGTCTAATATAAGTCTTTGACAACTCATCATGCTGAGAGAAATAGCATGGCTCTCAATTCAAACGGTAGTTGGTAAAGACACACCAAATCAATTGATAGCTGAGGGTTTGCTAAAAATCCTAAGGGACTTGGTCCCATCCTCTCCTCCAAAATCTCCTACCAATTCTCTCCCATAGAATGGTAGGGCCACAAAAATACCTGGACTCATTTCTCCAATGGAATGATCTGGGACTTGTCACGTTAACAGTAAAGCTCTGATAAGCCAGATTTTCAATCCCCAGCAGATTCAGTGAAGTTATATTAAACCTCTGACACGAAACTCATTTAAAAATCTCCGCTGTTATGTTAATATTACACCTATAACGGCGAATCTCCCATGTCCTTAGGAAATCAACGATTGTCACGTTGATATTACACCTCTTAATTCATTTTATTTTTCATCAAAGTCTCCTACCAATTTTTCTCCATAGAACGGTAGGTCCATAAGCTCAATCACTGCTATGTTAACACTACACCTCTAACAGTGAAAAGTTTCAATACTTCCCAGCGAGTACAAACTTTCACTTGTTGCTCCCTTACATGGAGTCATAAGTCTTCAATTTGTCAAGTTAACACTACACCTCTGACATTCAAACTCCACTTGTCATTTCTCATCAATATAATGACAAGTCCTCAAAATTGCTCCTATCGCAAATCAATTCTTGTCAAGTTTAAAATTACACATCTGACATTCCAAATTTCACTTGTCAATTCTCTTCAATAGAATGACAAGTCCTCATAATTGCTCCTATCGCAAACCATTTCTTGTCAAGTTCAAAATTACACCTCTGACACTCCAAATTTCACTTGTTAATTCTCATCAATAGAATGACAAGTCTTCAAAATGCTCCTATCGCAAACTAATTCTGTCAAGTTAAAATTAAACCTCTGACAAATTACTGTTAGTATAACACCATACCTCTAACAGTGTTTAAGTTGTTGTCAAGTTCAATATTAAAAGCTCTGACATTCACCTTTCCTCAGGCTTCCATATCGAAGCTGAGATGAGCGATACTAAGTTTAACATCACACCTTTAGCATCCAGTTCATTGTTAAGTTTAAAAATACACCTATGACAATGACTTTCCCTCAAACTTCCCTATTGAAGTCGAGATGACTAATGCCAAGTTCAAAATTACACCTCTAGCATTACGTTCTCTATCAAGTTTAACATTACACTATAACAGTGATGTTTTCAGTCTTCCCAAATGAAGCTAAAATTTTGTTGAGTCAAGTTAATATCACACCTCTATCTCACATTCTTGTCAAGTTAATATCACACCTCTGACAGTAATCTTAAATTCCTAAAATGGAATTTTTCTCCAACTTTGACTTGTTAAGTTAATTATCACATTTCTAGTAAGTCAAGAGTTCTACTTCTATTTATCTGATTTTCAATGTAAAAAGGAATTCAAGACATATAAGAAGACAAGAAAAAGTGTCATTTTTATGATATTCAAGCATATGAAGTGATACAAGAGGCTCTCTTATACAATAAGATTGAGTGTTACAATAAAGGAGTACAAAGAAGTCCCTCTCGCTCAGTGAAAGGTTGCACTCACTTCTTGAGACATTTATACCACTCCAGATTCAAGATGTCTGGAGGACCCGAAGAAAGATTCCTCTCTTCCTCCACTGGATCATATCACAGTTGATCAATGTTGAGACATCGAGTGCTGGTTACATCATGATGCATGTGTTGGCCCAAAGGCCCATCACTCTAATTTTGATGATGATTAACTCATATAGTTATAGTACTAATGATCTTGTATTTATTTATTCGTAGATATTTGATCAAGTTCTTAGTTGGTCTTTAGCTTCAACAGGGGATTCAAAGTCAGTTTTGGATCTAGCATGAGTTGATTCAAGAGCTTACGCATCAAGATTGCATCTACTACTCAGGAGGAGTCTAGCTCGTGAATCAATGTTTGGACCAAGTCAAGGAGAATAAGATTTTCAAGAAGACTTGTGTCATGCTTGTAAGTGTTAGGATTTTGTTTTAGATAAAATATAAAGGATAGATTAGTTGGTGGAATGCTCAAGTTCATATACACACACAAAATTTATAAGTGATTTAGAAAATACCGTTTTGGTCTTTAAGCTTCTAAATATACATGTGTTTTATCAAAACTATTTTAGAGCTTATTATCAAAAACATAGATATTTCATCTTATATGTGTAGTGGATCATATCCATATACACTAAGCTTTAAAAGTGTTTTAAATATCGTTTTTGTTTTTAGAGAAATTTTGGAAAAATCGTTTTTCAATTTGGAGATTATTTTTGAAAACTACAAATTTTGTTTAAGCCAAAATTTCTATATAACAAAAATAGTTCAAAATGTTTATAATATATTTTGATTTTTAATCAAACATGTTGTATATCAAAGTATATCAATGAACTATTTTTGTAGAATTTATGAGATTTTATTAAAGATAAAAAGATCAAGTTTTAATCCCTATACATAGCTGACCAAGTCTTCTGGCGGTCGACCGGGCCGCTCGACCCATCCAGAAGTCGGTCGACCGGGCGGTTGATCGATGTGCACAAACGTGCATAGCCAAGGGCTGGTCGACCACACGGTCAACTGCCAGAGAGCTCTGCTCTCTGTAAATGGCCCCGGTCGACCGTTAGGTCAATACCCAGTTTTCAGTTGACCGTCCGGTCGACCGCTTTTCCTAACGGTCGAAAATCTGATTGTTGGCGGTCGACCGCCGTCGACCGATAGCAGCGTCAGCTGCTGATTTGGACCCTAAAGGCTAGATTTTGGAGGTATATAAATTAGGGTTCCCTTGGATTGTTTTTAACAAGATTGAAGTGAGTTTTCAAGTTAGTTTTTCCTACCTTTCTAAGTGTTTATCTCCACTATTTTAGAGTTAAAACTTCCATATCAAAAGAGAGTTTTCAAGAGTGTTTTGCGAAATAGATTTCTTGAGTTTTTCACCACAAAATCCATCCTAGTTTCTCACACATACTTGAGCTTTCCATTGCTATATCAATCTATAGGAGAGTTGTTGTGAGAGTATTTTTAGGTGATTAAAGTGTTTAAATCACCAAGTGTTCTACTTTGTATTTAAGGAGGCGAACTTGCGGGTTCGTGTTTTTTCGAGTTCTTGTGGGAGCTCGGTGTAGAGGTGCGGCCTCGGCAAGCTAGTGTCCTTGCGTGTGTTGTTCTTGCGGAACAAGTGAGGGGACTAGTGAGTCCAAGAGTTCTAGTGGGAACTCCTTGTAGGTGTTGCGGCACCGAGTGATCCGGTAGGATCGTTTAGTGGAAAATCCTTCAAAGTATTGAAGGCGGGGACGTAGAGCAAGGGTACTCGAACCTCGAAGCAAATCTTCCGTGTTTGTGATTGCTATCTCTCTATCTCTCACTTGTATTTATATCTTGCATACTTATATTGCTTTTATCTTTATATGCTTGATATATCTTGTGCCTTATTGATATATGCTTGAGATTGTTTGATCACACTTGTATTCAACAAGAGAGCTATGGCGGCACCTCAACTCTTATCTAGAGGAATCTTGAGGAGATAGTCCAGCCCTTTACCGGGAATTCGGCTACACTCTTGTGTTATATCTTGTGTGTTTAGCATAATAGTTTTTATTTGCTTAAATAATTTTTAATTCCGCATTATTCATCATTAGATTAGCTAGTCACCTATTCATCCCCACCTCTAGGTGATTCATGTAACGCCTCGATCCTGTGGGTACGGGGACGTCACTGCGACGTATATACGCAGGTCAGAAATACCCTCACGTATATACGCTAAGCATCAGTACAAGCAAGAATCAGAGTACGGAAGAAAGTGGTGCATTATACATTCCAACACATGAGTACAATTACAAAGTTACCACCAGAGGTGATCCGATATTACAATAATATTACATCACCAGAATGGCGCAATTGCGAGAATACAAGGGATGTACAGGAGTGAACAGTAAAAAGGCACTCACGAGTTTACTAAAGGAAAACTCGGGAGGCATACAGGGGGCCTGGAAGAATAGAGTCCTGAACGAATAGCTGAGGAGATCCACGCTTCAGCCGCGCCTCTTAGATCAGCAACCGGGAGGATCCACACGCTCCAAGCTTCATGTCCTGGACATGAGAATCCAGGGGAGTCAGATAATACTCCCCAGGCGAGTGGTGATACAATGCCAGGTGGCGAGTGATGGTAAGTATATGTATAGCAGTAAAACCGAACAAAGTCAAGGACGAGCAAATCTGATTGTATGGTTTCGGGCCACAGCTCCTTGAGACTAGTACATCGAAGGAATAATCCAAACAAGGAAACCCTCATCTATATACCTTTATCTCATGTCACCATAATCTAAGCACATACAATCCGACTGCACTCAGGGCATGATAAGATAATAAACAGGAGGCAGGCGGATACAAGGGATAAAGCAGAGTATGAGCAGTTAATATAATAATAGTCATGAAACCGGAAATCCGATGTAAAAACCGATACAAGCAAGCATGGTAAGACATATCACAGATTCATGGCCGTTTAAGTCGCAGGCTTCAGTATGCGTCCCATTCCACATACCTCTACTTACAACTTAAAGAGCCGGTTATTATCTTGACACTTATTATTACTCGTCTTACCCTGATATCTAGATATGTGGACTAGCGTCCCAGCACACATAGATCCATATCCGAGTAAAGCAAGGTTGTTATTGGAAACGGCGGGGGTATCAAACGAACTATGTTTACAGTGGGTCCCGTACATACCCGGACCACGGCCCAGGATTGTTCCGTTGCTTGGTGACGGAACCTGCCGCAAGGCTAACAGGAGGGTCTTATAGGATGCCCTTGTCAAGATGGTACCAAGAAGGAGGGAGCCAGCACTCCCCTCGGTCGCCTGGAGGCCCACAGGTCAGACCGGAACATGTAGTTGCACAACATTCCTAAAACCACTGTAAACACGAACACATATTGATAGCCGCATGTTTTCCCCGACCCGATGCAAGTTGTCTCATTTTATGATTTATTAGATTAATTATCCATTTACGGGAATAACAAGAGCAGGACTATCAGGAATTCAGGAGTTCAGGTCACTGTATATAATACAGGATAACAGGTCACTGATCATGATACAGGATATCAGGTCACTGTACATAGTACAGGATAACAAGACAGGGTTCCCGTAAATGTGATAATCACAGGTCAAGTATATCATGCTGGGTGTCAAGTGATAGCATGACAGGAGGATGATATTAGACAGGCAACCAGTCATGTCAAGAGATTGATATAAGGTCAGTGGCAAGTTATGACATAACAAGGGGTCTTGCCAAATAGTAGCATGTCTGAGGTCAGGTGATAACACATCAGTTGACAGGTGATATACATGTGTTAAAAGTAATATGAAAACGACAAGTAGTATAGACAGGTGTCAGCATGAAGTAATGGCATGGGGTAGAATAGTAGCTGAGCTCAAACAAAGCGGAGCTGAGCAAGCTGGAAGTACAGACAGCAAACAGTATTTAACACTGGAGCGTCTGGCGAGGTTACCGGGACGACTCGACTGAAGTACGAGCAGTAAATCCGGCAGCAACTCGCCTACACGAATCTAGTGGTAAAGCGCTGAACGCTGATCATGATAACCAGGCGGAGCTGAGAAACCTGACGATCCCAATCACGCCTCTTTCGAGACAGTGAGTGACCGGAGGCTGAAGGGGTCCGGAAGCCAAGTATGGTATAAGGCAGTACAATACATCACAGGCATGGTATGAGTACAAGAAGTAAACTACCCTAGTACAAGCATTCGTCACAGAGCAATACATGTCCAGATTTGGCACTCGGCCATACACAGATACAGGGACTCAGCCCAATACAAAATACATGGAAACATAGAATAAAATACATGTCGACCCGACGAAGCGGGGAAACCCAAATGGAGGCGAGAGCGAGAACACTCGCCTAAACACCGGAAAGCCGAAAAGTCTGGAATCCATGGAACTCGCGCACGCGCCATAAAATAATATATAGTTATGAGGAGAGAGAAAGTGAAGAGGAGAGAGAAAGAGTTAGAGAGAGGAACCTAGAGAGAGAAAGGGGCACAGGGAGACGCGGGCTTGACAGTGGGACGCGAGGGTCGCAGACGCGGGAGTCGCGTCGCAGGAATAACAGACGCGGGAAAGAGCAGACGCGGGGAATAGGCTCTGCGTTCAAGTGCGGACCGCGGGAAACGCGAACGCGGACGTGGGTTCTGCGTCGCGTTAACACAAGAAGAACACAAACGCGGGAATCACAGACGCGGGATCGCGTCGCGATGGTGTCAAACGCGGGGTTCAAGTCCCGTGTCCATGAAGGAAATGCGGACGCGAGTATAAACTCTGCGTCACGCCAATACAGAAACGCGCGGAGCGTGTTAAGAGATTGCCCAGACGCGGGGTTGAGATCCGCGTTAGGAAAGTCTTGGCGAGGAAATCACTCGCTGACAAGATTCCTTTGTTGCGCCCGACGAAGGGAAGTTCGGCCCCAATCCAAAGGAGGGTACCGGCCCTAAGTCTTGCCAACGGAGAAGAACACGGCTCCAATCCAAAAGGAGGGACCGGTCTTCGAGTCTTGCCAACGAAAAAAGCACGGCCCCAATCCAAAAGGAGTGGCCGGCCCTTGAGGAGATGGAGTGATGGTGGTTTGTGGAGGATTTTGATGGTGGTGGTATTTTTGGAGAAGGTAAAGGAGAAGGTGGAAGCTTTGGAGTTTGTGGTGGTTTCCATGGAGATGAAGGAGGAAGAAGATGAAGGTAAGGAGTTGGAGGAGTTGTAGTGGTGGTTGTTGTGGTGGAGATGAAGGAGGAGTTGGTGGAGGTTAAGGCTTTGGTGAAGAGAAAGAAGAGAAAATGAAGTGAAATGGAGAAGGAAAGGTATTTATAGGATTTGAGTTTGTAAAGTGATGCAAATAAATAAAGGAGAGGGGGTTTTTGCAAAATGGGGAGATGAGGTGACTCTCTTGGCCACTTGGCTTGTTGTGATGATGAGAGAGGAGTGGGGTGTCTTGGAAATGACATTTGGAAGAGAAGGAATTAATGAAGAGAGAGAAAGAGATATCATAATGGTGTTGCATACCATATAGGACAAAAGCAATAAAGGAGGAGAATCTTGCATTCCCTTCACTCAAAACGCAGCCCTCACCTGCGTTTGGGCCGAATGGGTTAAACGCAGGGATTAAGCCGCGTTTAGGGAAAGCCAAAAGCTGCGTTTCAAAGAGGAGAGAGAGTCATGATAATGGATGGGATTTGATCTGAAGTGCATTAAATGCGGAATGGGGAGGATCTTCACAATAAATGCGGTATCCCAGGTTGGTGAGATCCGCGTTTGAGGAAGAAGAGAGAAAGTGGGAAAGACAGAGTGGAATATACGGGACAATCTCCTCGGTAACTGGGAAAAACACCGGAAAGGCCCAAAAATAAAGTAATCCGGAAAGCTTCCCAAAAATCCTTTAAAAATCATAAATATTATAAAATGATTTTTGGTGAAATCGGTTTTCAAAGATTCAATCTCATTTTCAAGATAAAAATCCAGAAATCAACCGTCAATCTCGGTATACACCGATTGGCCGGATTTTGATAAAATCTGATAAATCCCAGAAATTGAATTTAGATAGGAAATATGATTTTAAGAAATAATGTCTAAAGGCACTTTTAGAAATTCCAAACCGTTTGTAAATTAAAATTCCGGGAATCGGTCAGCGGCACTGATCGATACCGGTTTTGAAGATTTTCAACTTAATTGAGGAAAATTCTAGAAAATCATGAAAAATCTAGAATATTGGAAAATGATGTTTAAAACTGAAATCGGTCAAATCGGAATACCAGAATGTCCAAACCGAGCAACACTCTAAGATCGGGTCCTTGGTTCAGACTAAGGCTGACTCCGAGTTCACAAATCCAAATCCAAGGCAATACGATCATATAAAGAATTCATAATACAAAACAAATACAGGAAGTAAATCAAAAAAATACGATCAGAAAATACGAATACGCAACTAAGTACGTATTCCAGGAACGGGGTGTTACATTTCAATTGGTATCAGAGCTTGGTGCTCTTGATTTGAGTCTAACAACCTAGAGTTAAAGATCCTTATTTTTAGCTAATCACAATATTTATTTAACACACATGGATTTCATGACACCTCTCATGTTTGACATTCTTAACATCCAAACTTAAAAAGTTAAGTTGTCAATGTACTTCAAAGCCCTAGGCATTCATGTTTATCTTGCCACTATAAAGATTCATATTGTTTAAATGGCAAACATTTAGAGGCTAACTCAAAAGCCATCCATACTTTAAAATCAACCTTAAATGATGATTATTTTTGTAGGGTTGCTAACTTTGATTCAGTTTTTGTAGTATGGAATATTATAGTCTTTCTTGGCGAACAAAAGCAATATTATGCGGGGAGTGACTCGGATGATAGAAATAATGCTTTCAACTTATGCTACATGGTCCAAGGGGATAACCCTTGTGGTAAATTCTAAATCTGAGCTTGATGAGGATGTTGACTTGTCATGTGATGAGCTTGCTATATTTTATCAACAACTTCTTGAAAAATATGATTTGCTTAAAAAGGATCATAAAATATTGAAAAATAAATATGAGTCCATTTCAAAAGAAAATGATTCCTTTCAAAATAAATTTGAAAACGTTTCAAAAAAAATGAATTTTTGAAAAAGGAGAATATTTTCTTGTCTTCTAAATTAAATAATCTTTGTGAAAGAAATAATTCTTTAAAAAATAAAATTAATTTGGTGAAAAAAGAAAAAGAGATTACTTTGGAAAAAAATAACTCTTTGAAAGAAAAATTATTTCAAAAGAAAAAGAAAATAATTCTAAAAGAAAAAGGTTGTTAATTCTCATTCTTGCCATGCTCTTCATGCCACCATTGATAAAAATGAGATTCAATTTTTAAAAATAGAATAAATTATTTGAGCTCAACTTTGAGCAATTGTGCATTTAATCATTCTAGATTGGAAACCTTGTTTCAAAAGAAATAAGCTTCACATGTTCATGCCCATCACCCACGACATACATATGCACACTTTGCACATCATGATCACACTCATATGCATGCTAGAGTCTACAAATGTACACTTTGTGGCCGCAAAGGCCATCTTGCAAGATTTTGCTATGATAGGGTAAATTCTTTAAATTTTGCAAATACAATATTTGGGTTCTAAATAATGCTAACCCCCATGGACCCAAAGAAAATGGGTACCAAAATTCTCACCTCTTTGTTTGATGTAGGTGTGGGCTCTCACATGACGTGAGAAGATTGGTGCCTTGGTGGTGGATGCATGAGCTAGATGGTCATACAAAATTGATGCACCGCTATCAAGAAACTTTTGGTGGGAGGACCACCATGGTTTGGAGACTTAGAGAATAGTGTATTTAGTTTGATAACTATCTCTAAACTCCTATTTTATTTACATGCTTTTGTATAAATATTTTTAGCATGTTTTGGTTTTGAGCTTCATGTGGTGAATACTTGCTTAGATGAACTTTTATTAAAACTTGTGCATATACTTGTACAAGTAGTGAGCAACACTTGATTATTACATGTTTATACCTCATTGCTATTTGTACTAATTACATGTACATGTATAACCTAGTTTTGATGATTCTTTCATTTATACTTGTTTTCCCTATCTTTATGCATGTTTTACTTCATGCATATGTTATTCTTATCTAAAACTAATAAATATACATGTATACCCTTGAGTCACTTGCCTTCATGCAAATTCTATTATAGACTCTTTTGTGTTTGGGATATGTTTGTATATTGTTAGTTTTGATAGAACATACATATACCTTGAAGTTAGTTTTTAATGAAAAATACATTTTATGATTTTCACATGTTGATATTTTGAGCCTCATTGACTATTTTCATGAATATGCTAATCACATGACTCTTGTACACTCACATTATTTGTTTACTCATGATTCTGTTTCATGAGCACATTTTTAAGCTTTATAGATTTTGAGTGTCAACTCTTTTGTATTTAACAAGTTTTCATGAGATATATGATTTGTTTTCATGTTTGAAAGATCTTTAACTAATTTTTCAAAAATTACTTTACACTGGTTATTTATCTTCATTGATAGTGTTTTCAATCAATAATTATTTTCAAAGCTTATTTTGAAAACTTTTACCCTCTAAGGGCGGATGGTTGGGCGATCATGTCTTGTGTGCCTTATTGAAAATCTATTTAAATATGTGCATGAATAGGATGGATAGTTATGAGTAATACACATGATCTTCATGATATTTTACTTTTGTATACTCATACATATTTTCTATATATATATATGTATGCTTCAAATTTTAATAATATTAATTTCAATTGGTATTTTCATTTTCATACATATATATATTTTGATTGTGCTGAATTTACATATCCTTATATGTTTAAATTACAAATTATGTTTATGCTAAGCTTGACTAATTTCAAATGTTAATTGGTATCTTAATGAGCTTATACATTATTTTCAATTGGTATTTCAATTGATATCAAAATGTACTTCGTATTTACCTTTTAATTGGTATCAAAATTTACAATGTTTCAATTTCAATTAGTATCAAAATTCAATTTCAATTAGTATCAAAAATCTAAGTGATATCTTAAATTTTGTTTATTTGCAAGTGATATCTTAAAATTTTGTTTATTTACAAATGGTATCTCAAAATTTATTTTGTTGACTTAAGATATTTTAAATTTATTTTAAAGTGATTTCAAAATTTGTTGATATATATTGTCAATATGCAAGGGGAGCTTAACATCTCTTCTATATATAGATTCATGTTGAGTGCATCTTATATTGAGAAGCTTAACATCTCTTCTTTATGTGGTACACGTGTGTAGGGGGAGCTTCACATCTCCACTTATGCATTGTATATTATGCTTTATGTGAGTTAGGGTCTTGTCATCCCTCTTCATGTAATGCATGTATGCAGGGGGAGCTAACTTCACGTCTCTCTCTTCATGAATATATATCACATATATCTTTTTGTTTGATTTGTTTTCACTCCTTTATTGTTGATTTGACAAAAAGAGGAGAAGAATTTTGAGAGTTTATATGCATGTTTATTTTCTTGTTTATGCATACATGTTTTCTTTATGCAAAAAAAAGGGGGAGAACAATTTGATGAGTTTATGAACATTTATCTCCTTGTTTATACATATATGCTTGTTTAGTTTTATGCACTTCATTGAATATCTATTTGTTTATTACTATGCATGAGTTAAGAGGGAGCTTCTATGAAGCTTAACTTTACTTCATGGATATATAACCCATGAGTTTTGTCGTCATCAAAAAGGGGAGATTGTTGGCCCAAAGGCCCAACACTCTAGTTTTGATGATGATTAATTCATGTAGTTATAGTACTAATGATCTTGTGTTTATTTAGTCTCAGATATTTGATCAAGATCTTAGTTGGTGTTTAGTTTCAACAAAGGATCTAATGTCAAGTTTTGGAGTTAGCACGAGCTGATTTAAGAGTTCGCGCATCAAGATTGCATCTAGACTCAAGAGGAGTCTAGCTCGTTGAATCAAGGTTTGGACCAAGTCAAGAAAGAGAAGAAGATTTTCAAGAAGACTTGTGTCATGTTTGTAAGTGTTAAGATTTTGTTTTAGATAAAATGTAAAGGATAGATTAGTTGGCGGAATTCTCAAGTTCATATACACACAAAATTTATATGTGTTTTAGAAAATACTGTTTTGGTCTTTAAGCTTCTAAATAAACATGTGTTTTATCAAAGCTATTTTAGAGCTTATTGTCAAAAAGATAGATATTTCATCTCATATGTGTAGCGGATCGTATCCATACACACTAAGCTTCAAAAGTGTTTAAAATATCTTATTTTTATTTGGAGAAGTTTTGAAAAAAATCGTTTTTCAATTTGGAGATTGTTTTTGAAAACTACAGATTTTGTTTAAGCCAAATTTCTATATAACAAAAATAGTTCAAAATATTTGTAATATATTTTAATTTTAATCAAATATGTTTGTATATCAAAGTATATCAATGAACTTATTTTTGTAGAATTATGAGAATTTATGGGATTTTATTAAAGATAAAAGACTAAGTTTTAATCCCTATACATGGCTGACCAGGTCTTCTGGCGGTCGACCGGGCTGGTCGACCGATCCAGAAGTCGGTCGACTGGGCGGTCGATCGATGTGCACAGCCAGGGCCGGTCGACCGCACGGTCGACCGTCAGAGAGCTCTACTCTCTGTAAATAGCCCCGGTCGACCGGGCGGTCGACTGTTAGGTCAATGTCTAGTTTTCAGTCGACCGTCCGGTCGACCGCTTTTCCCAACGGTCGAAAATCTGACCGTTTACGGTCGACCGATAGCAGCGTCAGCTGCTGATTTGAACCCCAACGGCTAGATTTTGGAGGCCTATAAATTGGGGTTCCTTTGGACTTTTTTTAACAAGATTTGGAGTGAGTTTTCAAGCTAGTTTTTCCTACCATTCTAAGTGTTTATCTCTACTTGTTTTAGAGCTAAAACGTGTATATCAAAAGAAGAGTTTTCAAGAGAGTTTTACAAAAGAGATTTCTTGAGTTTTTTACCACAAAAGCCATCCTAGTTTTCTCACACATACTTGAGATTTCCATTGCTATATCAATCCTATAGGAGAGTTGTTGTGAGAGTGTTTTTAGGTGATCAAAGTGTTTAGATCACCAAGTGTTCTACTTTGTATTTAAGGAGGCGAACTTGCGGGTTTGTGTTGTTTCGAGTTCTTGTGGGAGCTCGGTATAGAGGTGAGGCCTCGGCAAGCTAGTGTGCTTGCGTGTGTTGTTCTTTCGGTAACAAGTGAGGGGACTAGTGAGTCTAAGAGTTCTAGTGAGAACTCCTTGTAGGTGTTGCGGCATCGAGTTATCTGGTGGGATCGTTTTTAGTGGAAATCCTTCATAGTGCTGAAGGCGGGGACATAGATGAAGGGTGCTCGAACCTCGAAACAAATCTCCCTTGTTTGCGATTGCTCTCTCTATCTCTCACTTGTGTTTTATATCTTGTATACTTATATTGCTTTTATCTTCATATGCTTGATATATCTTGTGCTTATCGATATATGCTTGAGATTGTTTGCTCACATTTGTATTCAACCAAGAGAGCCATAGCGGCACCTTAACTCTTACTAGAAGAATCTTGAGGAGATAGTCCAAAGCCCTTCACCGAGAATTCGGCTACACTCTTGTGTTATATCTTGTGTGTTTAGCATAATAGTTTTTATTTGCTTAAATAATTTTTAATTTCACATTATTCATTATTAGATTAGCTAATCACCTATTCATCCCCTCTAAGTGATTTCAGCATAATGTAAACATTGAAGAAGCTCATCGCTAACCGAGAACAATGGTGTTTTTCGAGATCAAAGTACAGGGAAGCGTTCTGATTCCACCCGACCAACTGGTGTGGACTGTAATCCTTTGCTTAATAGCAGATTTTGTCACCAAAATGCTAGATCTTCCTTAATTAAATTGGCAATGATAGGATCCGAGACCTTACAGTTGGGCAGATTTTGCCACCAAAAAGCTGGATCTTCTTTGATCAAAATTGGCAAAGGGAGGATTCGAGACCTTACTGGTGACATCCTTTTTCCTGTGGCCTTCAGGGGTACCATACACACTGTGACCATGACGAACCCGGGGCATTGCTGGTGTGTCATGTCCAATAAGACCTTGACGGGTATCAGTAACTGCGCGAAGCCCCTTGCCCATGAACAGGAGCTTTGACTCCCCGAGTGCTCGCCAATCGAACAAGTTGGCCGGTCGAAATATTCTCCGAAGAGCCTGTAAGAAGCAAAATACCAAAAGGTTAAAATTCTGTGAAGATAGGAACAGAAAATTGGAGGTGCAAACGCGAGACTAAAGTCATGGGCGGAGTTAACCAATACAGAGAATATGAATTCGAATGCGGTCTGTTTTTAGACCTACGTTCAAGATGTAAGATGCGAGGTAACTCAGACGCAGAGTTCGTCACACCCGCATTTGAGATGCAGAGATTGCCACATCCGCATCCAGAGGTCTCGAAAAAGTTAGAATTCTCTAAGTCAAAAACCCCAAACGCGAGCTTCATATACAAAGTTCAAGTTTCAAGATCCAAACACAGAGTTTATCACACTTGCGATCGAAGAACATGTGACTTAGATTTTAAAGTCAGTAAGCTCGCGCTTCATCAAGAAGTCCAAAGACGCGTCTACCGAATACGGGCGCAACAATCAGATTTCAAGAGAAGATCAAAAGACCAAATTTCTTCAATGGATAGAAAAACAGAAATTCAGGGGGACTAAGTATTTCATGGCGATAAATAGTCCTACTCGGGGAAGAATTCTCTAGCAGTTAGATTTATTCATCAAGGCGCAACCGTAAAAGCATTTAAAGCAATGCTTTTTAATCTTCAAATCACTTGACAGTGATAATCTTCGGACAAGACTGAAGGAAAGCATGAAAACTTTGAGTTCTTACTGTTCATTAGAACACATCCCCTTGAAGGAATGATAGACAAATCAAGACGAAAATCTTCATAGCGCATGCTTTCAAAGGAAAACAGTCTAAATAATGGACTGTTAAAGAGGCTGAGGCCTATTTATATGCAAGCCATAAGGCTTATAATTAATGGCATAACAATCAAAGCCATTAGCCTTAATGCCTGCACGGACATCAAATCCAATACGGAGTTGATACGTGGATCGGCGCTCTGGGAAACACCAATAACACAAGTCCCCAACCATCAAAGCCGACTTGGCATTAAAAGATCCAACATGATCTTTAAGAAGGATTGCATGTGATGCTTTGGAGGCTGCGTCCCGGAGTTCACGTCTATTTACAAGAAATGAAGGCCGCGTCCCGAAGTCCACATTCTTGCACAGACTTAAAGGCCGCGTCCTTTCAATAAAACCACAGCCGCGTCTCCTTAAGCGATCCAGAGCCACGTGCTCTTAGTGATCCAGAGCCGCGTTACACAACAATTCAGAGTTGCGTCTTGAAGTTTGCGTTCATTCATAAGATTTGAAGGCTGCGTCCTAAGTCCATGTTCTTACGCAGACTCAGGGTCGCGTCCTTTCACAAACCTGAAGGCAGCGTCCCTTTTATCGAGAACGCAGGTCCACGTCTTAGAGCTCCATCCTTTCAGGGGGCCAGAGCCACGCCTCTCTTGAGCCAGGTCCGCGTCCCTGCTAAACAGTTGGATTTGAACATCTTTCTTGATGAGCCAGAGCTGCGTCTAGTCAACAGAGTGAGAGCCGCGTCTTCACTTCAAAGATCGCGTCTCTTCAGAGCCCGCGTTTCTTTAGCAAAGTAATAGATGTTCCCTACTTTTAATGAGAACTCCGTCTCTGAAACGACATGAGCTCTGCGTCTACAAGACTTGCATTCAGTCTTCGCTTCTGCGATCAGTTCAACAGTACACTGGCATAAGCAGATGATTGTTTATCCCTGGTTTAACCGGACACTAACAACCAGCTCAGAGCACTGAGGAGGTCTGGACTGCGCATCTAGACACTCATAATGATTTTCTCTGGTGGCTTCAAAGCATTCTACAGTACACTCATGAAGACCACATTCCAGACAGGATCAAACTCAGAGCATCTCAAATGATTGTCAGTCCAATCATAAGAACCATAAACTCAACCAAAGTCCAAAGTATTTTGAAATCCATCCTAGTCAACCGCGGATATCAAAAACTTTAGAGCGGGTTCTGTAGACTGTCCAAAAATTACTGAGGCAAGTCATCAGAAAACAGAGTCTAAGACGCAAGGCTAACCATAGCCACTAGCACTGAACCAAGACGCGAGAGTTGAAACCGCGTCTCGGCTTCATTGCAATGATAATGATCCAGAGCCTGAAAGTTGCATCAGTACCACTGCAGCACCAAGACCCAGAGCTTGAAAGCCGCGAAGGGTCAAAACTCACGTCTCTACCTCACTGCAATGGCCAAGATGCAGAGCTTGGAACTTGCGTCTCAGGCATCCATGCAATATCCAAACGCAAAGCCCGAAGCCTGCGTCTTACATGAAGCTTAACGTAGAACTCGAAGTTTGCGTTTCTCAAGCGTTACCTCAACGACAAAATGCGAGGCTCAAAGCCCGCGTCTCTATTATAACTGCCCTCATTACTGGGTCAATTACTGCTCACGTAATGAGGGAGTTAACCCCATTAAGGAGTATTTTTTAAGGGACAGTTTTACCTCTGAAACTTCTATAAATAGCTCAGTTTCCTGTGAAAAAGGGGTCAGAAGTTTTTGGTTAGAAGGATCTTTGGTTGTAAGCTAAGAAAGACTAAAATCTCTAGCTGAGAAATACGAAAGAGTGAAACTCTTCTAACAACTCGCTGAGTTCAAGTTTGTGCTTGCCTAAGTCTCTTTGAGATTTTTCGTTGGTAGAAGCTATGTTACTTCGCCCACCGTCCAAAGAGAAAATTCTCAGAAGATCATGACGTTCACCCGGTCAATGGAAAATAAGATTCATTTTTCATCGCTACATCAAAAACCCAGCTTTAAACAAAGGAAAGATTTGAGCTTGAATATCTTTCCTCTCTTATAATTAGATTATTGATCCGTTATAATTTTCTTTACAGTCAAATAAGGAATTTACACGCGTCTTCAATTTTTCCCACCAAAAAATCGAGAGATTGTAGATTCTAAATTTAGAAGATAGAATTGGTATTATTTGAGAGAAATTAATGATTAGGATAGAAAATTAAAATTGTTAACATAAATAGAAGAATTAGCACAAGCATATTTTATCTTATTACTATTACCGAAATCATTACCTTACTTCTTTTTATAATTAAAACAAACCTTTTTAGTAATAGTTTAGTTACAACATCTTCCAACTAAATTGATTATTCAAATAGAATTAGAAAAGATTAAGTTGATACTTGAACAACAATCCTCATGGGACGATACTTTATTCACTCTATATTATTGTTAGCGATTGGTACAATTGCCCATTTGAATTCTCACATCAAGTTTTTAGCACCGTTGCCGGGAATTATATAAGTTTCAATATCAACAATATCGGTTACTGTTCTAATTTGAATTCTATTTGCAGATCTAATATAAAAATCGTTTTCTCTACAAGTTACAGGAAGTTCAACCTCAACAGAGCACAGAGTTCGACCAGGTAGCCGAATTTCAGCCAGGTAGTCGAAATTTCAGCCAGGTAGCCGAATTTCTATTCTAAACGGAGTTGAGTTTTCTCCAATTTATTGTACTAATAGATGAGATGTTCTAGGAGTGCGGAGCTCATAGAAACTGATCCAGAGATTGATAGAACCTTAGACATTTGCTCAAGGAGAGACGAGATTGAGAAAAAGCAATGGCAGAATAAAACAAGAGAAAAGTTTTGAGGGATTATGCTGTTCCCTCTCTTACTGGAGCTAATTCATGCATCATTGCACTGACAATTCAAGCAAACAACTTTGAACTGAAGCCGTGGTTAATTCAGATGGTGCAGCACACATGTCAATTCGAGGGATTCCCACATGACGACCCCAATTACCACATCTCTAATTTTCTAGAGATATATGACACACAAAAAATTATGGTCTGTCTCCGGAGGTAATAAAGCTGAAACTTTTTTCTTTTTCTTTGAAGGATAAAGCGAAGACATGGTTCAATTCTTTACCTAAGAATACCATAGCAACATGGGATGAGATGGCGAATAAGTTTCTCACAAAATACTTTCCTCCATCTAAAGTGGAAAAACTATAAGGTGATCTTACAAATTTCACTCAACTTGAATCTGAAAGTATCTATGAATCTTGGGAAGGTACAAAGGATTGATCAGGAAAGTCTCATATCATGGACTTCCTACTTAGTTTGAATCCAATTCTTTTACAATGGATTGAATTCAAATACTAAGATGATAATTGACACGGCCACGGGAGTAGCACTCATGGGCAAGGAACGTGATGAAGCATACGAGCTTCTTAAGGAGATAGTCTCAAATAGCTACCAGTAGCAATCAGATCGAGCGATGCCAAGGAAGGCAGCCGAGGTACATGCGATAGACGCAAGCTCTATAATACATGCACAAATTGTATAGTTAACAAATAAACTCGATGCAACCAATGTAAGGGCCATCTAAACTCAAAACCCCCATATGATGAATTTGTTGCAGGACAATCAGTCAATAAGGGCAAGTTGGCAACTTTGGGTTCCCATCAAACGAGCAAGAAAACTTCGTGAACTACTTTCAGAGGAATAATTGTTGGCCCAAAGACCCATCACTCTAGTTTTGATGATGATCAACTCATGTAGTTATAGTACTAATGATCTTGTGTTTATTAGTCTCAGATTTATGATCAAGATCTTAGTTGGTGTTTAGCTTCAACAAAGGATTTAAAGTCAAGTTTTGGAGCTAGCACGGTTTGATTCAAGAGTCAATGCATCAAGACCACATCAAGTACTCAAGAGGAGTCTAGCTCTTTGATCAAGTTTGGACCAAGTCAAGAGGAGAAGAAGACTTCAAGTGAAGACCTTCAAGATCAAGACTTGAGTCTAGGTTTGTTTTTATTAAGATTTTATTTTTAGATAAAATGTAAAAGATAGAATAGTTGGTGGATTGCTCAAGTATACCATATACACACACTCTTGATTTAGATGAGTTTTCATAAAAGGATTTTCATTTTGGAAAAATACCGGTTGTTTTTTTTGGAATTCAAAGTATACATGTCTTTAACCAAACTTACTTTAGAGCTTGATGTCAAAAACATAGATATTTCATCATGTATGTGTAGTGGATCATATCCATGCACTCTATGTTTTAAAAGTGTTTAAAATATCTTGTTTTTGTATTTGGAGAAGTTTTGGAAAAATCTATTTTGGAAAAATACAGATTTTGTTCTGAGCTAAAATTTTTAAGTTACAAAAATAGTTCAAAATGTTTGTAACATGTCTTGATTTTAATCAAACATGTTTGTATATCAAAGTATTATACTGAAACTATTTTTGTAGAATTTTAGAGATTTCATGGGATTTTATCAAAGTCAAAAAGCCAAGTTTTTAATCCCTATTTAGTTCTGGTCTGGCTTCTGCCGATCGACCGGACCGTCGACTGAGCTAGGAGTCAGTCGACCGAGTCGGTCGACCGACTCGGTCGACCGACGTGCACAAACATGCACGCCAGTTCTGGCTGGAGGGCCGATCGACCGCTAGAGAGCCTCTGTTCTCTGGAAAGCCCTGGTCGACCGGGCCGGTCGACTGTCAGAGAGTGTCTGCTCTCTGTTCCAGGCCTCGGTCGACCGGCTTGGTCGACCGCTAGCCCAACGGTCAGATTTGTGACCGTTGGCGGTTGACCGGGCCGGTTGACTGACAGCAGCCAGAGCTGCTGACTGGGCTGTAACGGCTAGTTTTTGAGAGCCCTATAAATTAGGTCTTTCTTGGGCTGTTTTAGCTAAGATTTGAGAAGAGTTTTTGGCTAGTCTTGAATACTTATTTCAGTGGTTATATCCACAAGTTTTAGAGCTATATTTCTAAATTAAAAGAGAGTTTATCAAGAGAGTTTTTAAGTAATTTCTTTGAGTTTTTCACCACACATTCCATCCTTGTTTTTCTCACAAACACTTGAGCTATCCATTGATATATCATCCTATAGGAGTGTTATTGTGAGATTGTTTTTAGGTGATCAAAGTGTTGTGATCACCAAAGACTTCATCTTTGTTTTGAGGAGGCGGACTTGCGGGTTCGCGGTGTTTCGAGTTTTGTGTGAACTCTTTGTAGAGGTGCGGCCTCGGTGAGCTAGTGAGCTTGCGGTGTGTTCTTGCGGGAACAAGAGAGGGACTAGAGAGTCCAAAAGCTTGTAGGTGTTGCGGCACCAAGTGATCCGGTGGGATCGATTTTAGTGGAAATCCTTTATAGTATTGAAGGCGGGGATGGAGAGCAAGCGTGCTCGTACCTCGAAACAAATCTCCCGTGTTTGCGATTGCTCTCTCTATCTCTACCTTGTCTTTATATCTTGCATGCTCATATTGTCTTTATCTTTATATGCTTGATATATTGTGTGCTTATTATTATATGCTTAGGGATTGTTTGCTAACACTTGTATTCAACCAAGAGAGCCAACGCGGCACCTCAACTCTTATTTAGAGGAATCTTGAGGAGTTAGTCCAGAGCCCTTCACGGGGAATCCGGCTACACTCTTGTGTTATACTTGATGTTTAGCTTAAGAAGTTTTGAGTTTTCATTAATAAGTTTTTAATTCCGCATTAATTGACCATTAGATTAGCTAGTC
>JAVJIF010026689.1:0-46604 GCA_038442645.1 Agave tequilana
TCATCATATTGAGAATGGAAAGGAAAAGGAATAAGATGGTGGTTGAGCTCCCACTGGTCAGGAGTCTGGTTGGTGCAATATGTCAGTCGTTGTGATAATGTTGTCACAATACATTAGCCGTTGTGACAGGCTTTATCACCGGGGGCGATTGCTTGCTTGCGCGCTTTGATTGGAACAGATGATCTAGTTCCGAGTCGCCCGATTTTTAGGGGGTGAGGATTGTTCTTTGGGATCCGACCCTCCCTTCATATCGGTGCATGAGGAAGAGAGGGGCTCTTCGGTCGAGTGTGCTGGTAAATTTCTTACACCGGAGCCTGAACCTCTTCCTCAGAATATCAAAGTGAAGTGCTGCTTTTTCTTTATGGGATGTTTTGCCAAGGTCTGTCTGGTTGGATGTTGCTGCCTTATTCTTTAAGGGCTTTTTGTAGACCGTTGCGATGAGCAGTGCTGGTCCTGGCTGCCTTGGAGGCGTATAAGCTGCTGTCAAGACATATGGTTGCTTGCTCAATTGCCATGGTGGTCGATTGCTTCCGAGAGATCTCCGTGGAACAAATTTTGTTATTCTTGTATTGGTGGTCTGGCCACAGTGGTGGAATAAATTTTCGAATCTCTTGTATTTCTTTTTTTTAGTGTAAACACAAGGATGTAAACGGATTTCATGTATTCCATTTGTCAGATGTAACTACATAATGAAACAATATGTAATGGCAAGTATTTCATGTAGAAAATGACTGAGTCTTATTTAGATCTTGCCTTATTTGGATTGTGGAATGATCATACCCTTTCGGAGGCTTGCCTTCCGGATGTTAAGGACACGATGTGTCTGCGTTACCTTCTTCGGATGGTGACTCCATCTCTGAGCGTACAGACGTTGAACTCCGAGTGAAGTGAAAACCTCAACTCTGGAGGTGGACTAGTCCATTTGGATGGTTGCCTGAGGGGGCGAGCCGAGGGGAGTCCGGATGCAGATGTTTATGTATATTGTTCTCAAATGGGGGTCTCCCAACTCGAAACACACAAGTAGAGGATTCTGAGTGGGGAGTCCTCAGCTATGGAGCTGAGTGGACAGTTGCTTAATTGGGGATGAGTCTTCTGTGGGGGCAGTTACCTGATCGAGGATGAGCCTTAGGAACCCAAAGATTGATGCTTGTGCTATAGTTCTCGAGTGAGGGCTTCCCTCAGAACGCAAAAAAAAGTAGAAACTAAATTGGGGATGAACCTTCCGGACGGTAGTTGCCCGATTGGGATGAGCCTGAGAGTCTGAGGCGAATGCAGATGTTGTCGATCCCGAGTGGTGAAATTCCTCCTCGAACATACAATCATAGGTCTCTGGAGAGAGGAGCTCGTAGCTTGGTTGCATGAGAGACAGTGAGTAGGTTCCACGGATCTTGAGAAGGAAGGGAAGTTATTAAGAATCAGAATGTAATTTTATTAAATGATTTTACAAATATATGAAAGTGGAATGAGATACATGAAGCATTATTTGCTAGAAGAACTTTCCTCTTATTGTTAGTAGGGTTAGTGTTAGTCAATCACTTTGTATTGAGCAACCATGTGTAACGGTCGAGTCGGAGATGGAGGTCTCTGCTGCCCTTTTGTCTTGGACGCGACTCCTAGGGTAAGGACGTATTCCCGAATATATCCTTCCCGGATCAGACTTTCGAGATACTTGCAGAGGGACTGGCACTTGGAAGTTCAGTGTCCCTGCAATCATGGAAAGAATAATAGTTCTTCATTCTAGGACGGGAAGGATCATGTTGCCTTGGTTCTAGACGCTTCATCCAGGGTTAGCCCTCAAAGATGTTCAGGAGCTTCAACATGGTGAAGCTATCATCCACTCGGTAAGCTCGGAGCGGGCTCGGCTGGGGCTCAGGAGCAGACGCTTCTTGAAAGCGCCCAAACCGCGACACGGTTGTCGACGAAGGGGCCTCCGTGATGTGGCTTTGTGTTTTCTCCGTCATTATCACGATTGAGAGATTTGAGTGACGGAGCTCTTCATTGCTTCCTCTAACTAGATGTACGGTTGGGCTCAGTGCAAGCTCACTCCAATGGGTGGCATTGTATTTCACCAAATTTTTATACAGCGGGTGAGTGACTTGCAACCAGTGTTTTAAATATCAGATATCAGTGGTATATCAGTTGGCAAATTTATATACCAGATACCGGGTGATATATCGCGATATGCTTTTAAATATTGGATGTCATTTCAGACGTCATACCAGATGAAGAATACACATGTGATTGCCTACATAAATCATATGAAATTATTTAAAGCAAGTTTAGGGTCATAAATTCATATGAGATACTTATTTTTTGTACAAGCTCCTCAATACGTTTGTAGAAACTCCTCAAATGCGTCATGTGGCAATATGTCGTATATATTCATCTCGAATATCGGCTGATATATCGGCCATGTGGTGATATATCAACCCCATATCAACCCAAAATGATATCATGTAAAATTTGCACCTATTGTATCGTTTTGAATAAACTGATATCTCGATCGATATACCGGTACATCAGCCGAGATTAAAACAGTGCTCGCAGCTCACTGATTAATGTGAGAGCGGTGACATCTTCCGATGTAGTTGTGTACTTTGGCTATCTGACTCTGGAAGAAGCCAAGTACGCCTTGAGACTATCAGATGGTCTCATATTGACGGAAAGATGGTGGTGATTGTTCTGCGTGAACTCCTGGAGGGAGGAGTATTGAGAGGAACAACTTGATGAGATCCTCAAAGTTGTAGACTGATCGTGGTGGAAGGGAGTAGAAGCAATCGGAAGCTACCGCCTTCAACTTGGAGGGGAAGATTTGACACAAGATGGGGTCGCTCTGGGCATAGATCACCATCTTGTCCTGATTTTGGCGGAGATACTTGATTGGATTGCTCTGACTGGTGTAGCAATCAAATATTGGAATTGTGAACTTTTTTGGAAAATTCACATTCCAATATGCCTTCAGAGAAGGGGAGTTGATGCATCAATGGTGATGACTCTGTGTTTGGCATGGTGTGGCACTCTTGCTTCCTCGACTTACTTTCTTATAAGCTTGTCGAGATCTTGAACGTAGACGAACTCTTCGATCTTCCTTTGAGTATGATCGTGCTGATCCCTCATGCGGGAATGTGATGAACTTGACTCGCCGTCGGATGGTTCCGACGATTAGGGGAGTCTGACCTGCGTTGCCTTGGCTCTGAGAGTGCTCGCCATCTTGTCCTACATAGCAGTTGGTCTTTTTGGCGATGAAGACCCTTGAGTATTTTGGAGGGCTATGATCTGGGCGAGGAATTGATCGTTTAGATACTTCAACTTCTTTCGTTCACGGGCCGCGTTGTCTTGATCATGCGCCGCTTTCTTCCACTTGCGGTCGAATTGAGCCTGCTGCTTACTATTTGCTCTTTCATGCCAGCGAACATTTGGAGGAGTTGGCTTTCGTATGTTGATGGCTAGTGGATGTCTTCGATTACTCCCTATAAAGGTGCGGAAACAGTCTCTTCTACGATAGGGTTGAGGTTGAGGCCGCTTTTGGGAAACAATGCCCCAAGTGGTTGCAATGGATTTGCAATTGGAGATGGTCTCGTTGCTGGTGGTCGGTTGTTTTTTCTGAGTCATTGCTTTTTGGAGAATTTTTTTGAGGAAATGTTTGTTAGGGAAAAATTTGAGTATTGAGACTCAACTTTCAATGAAACCACCAGTTCATGACGAAAATTTTCACCACAAGCGATCGATCGGTCGATTCACACCATAAGTGAGATTAAGAAGTGGAGTGTATGTATGTGGATAAGATAATACACAACACAAAACGAGAGTTACAAGATTTTGTGTGTGAAAATCTTAATTGGGAAAAACCACGGGGAGGAGAGATTCACTATAATTCGCGGGTTATAGGAATTGTAGGAATTGTTTGCCAGAGTCTTAGTGTCAGGCTTAGCTAAAAGAAGAAGGATCTAAAGTCCTCTCCCCTCTTGTTGGAGGAGGTATACTTATGCTTCTGATCTGTGTGCATGGAGGCAGATTATATGGGCGCGATTTTCGTAACAGTATGATCTGCATGTGTTGATTTGTTGTAACGGTCGCGATTATAGGCGCTTGATTGTTAGGATTGCATGTATGAAAATTCACTTCTGTCCATAATTACCCCAGTTGGAGGGCTTGACACGTTATGAATGTGGGGAAGATCTGGTTACGTAACAGACAACAGAGATCAGGAATGATCTGTTACCATGATTGCCTTATACGGAGCTGAAGTCTTGAGAATGGGAGAAGCTCCGGGAGATGATGGTGTGGACGCATATTCGGAGCAAGGAGTGACTTCTGTGTGGACCAAATTGGCTCTGGGAGGATATGGAGTGGCGGAGTCATCTGGTTGCTTGGACACATGGCGTCATCCTGTGAGGGTCAATTTTTGACCATTGCACTAAACTAATGAACTAATGATTTTATGTTCCATTTACCTTTAAAAGCACATGCATTATCCTAGTGTGTGAAAATTTGAAACCTATATGTTTCTTTTCATTCTAAACTGTTAAAACAGTCAACTATATGATCAGTAAAGTCTTTGCCCTCCTATGTAGCACAAACCCGCCTATCATGGAGCCGTGTCGTGTTCGAAACGTGTTCGACACACGTGTCATGTGTATTTTTAAGAATTCGTCACGTGTTTCCATGTCATGTCCATTTCAATGTTGTCGTGTCCGTGCAACATAGTTGCCCTCAAGTTATGAAATTATTTTTGAATTCAACTAGAAGTGAAGAGGTATAAACTATCTAACCCTACTAGTAATCTTTTTTTTTTTTTTTCACTTTATGAACCTTAAACTTCTGTCTTATGGTATAACATAAGTCTATGCTGTACCGGTGTTGCTTAGTTTGTCACTCATGTCAACCTCCTGTTCTGCAAACTGCACAACTTTTCTTAGAGGTACTTTAGTCACAACAATGAAACAAATCAAACAGAGGTTAGACATTTTATAAATTATTTTCTTTTCTTAGCGTGTCTTATTTCTAAATTATCTAATCCTACGAGTAATCTTTTTTACTTTATGAACCTTAAACTTCTGTCTTATGGCATAACATAAATCTATGCTGTACTGGTGTTCCTTAGTTTGTCACTCATGGCAACCTGTTCTTCTGCAAACTGGCACAACTTTTCTTAGAGGTACTTCAGTCACAACAATGTAACAAATCAAACAAAGATTAGACATTTTATAAATTATTTTCTTTTCTTAGCGTGTCTTATTTTACTTAGTAACCTGAAGGTTATTTCAAAGAGAAAAAATGATGTCATGTTCGGGATACAAATTGGTACATTTTGTGGTTCTGGATATGAGTAATCTAAAACTACCCAAAAATCCAAGTAGATATCCAATTAATAGAATATGTGAAATATTCTTTATGCATATAAATTAAAGTCTACTTAGTCTCATATTGTGCAGTTTTATGATAATAGCTTATTATTTTATGTAATTTCTTAGATAACGTAAGAAGAGACTTGACAAGTTGACTTTCATTTCAATTATTAGTCATATCCAGTATGGTTGAATGTAAGTTTGAACTCATTTTTACCAAAAATGGGTACTGAGTTCATTATGTGAACAAAATTATGTGTTTGGATTCATGGAAGTGGGAGAAAAATGGGAAGTGGCAGTGGAAAATGTGGAAGTGTAGTGGGAAATTGGGATTTGTGGAGATAAGTTTTCCGGTGTTTGGTTGTAATGTGAAAGTGTAAGTGAAAAAATATATTGTGTTTTCCGGTATTTGGTTAGTAATGTGGAAGTGGAAGTGAAAAAGTTGACCATAAAATTAAATTAAATATTATTTCTGAAGTGATATTTTTGAACTGTAATTGGACTGCAAGTGGGATTTACATGACATCAAAATTTAATATATTAACCTACAACTTATTGCAAGTGAGATTTACATGACTACGAAATTAATTGTAACACCCTGAAAGTGGGAAAATGTTAGTGTAAAAGGGAGGTTCTAAAGGGAAAGGAAAAGGGAAGTGGGAAATGAGTTTTCCCACTTCCCATTTTTATCCACTTCCATGAATCCAAACATGCCGTGGAAACTAATAACCGATGTCTGCTTTCTCCCCGCTTCACCACCCCCCCACAAACACACACACACAACCAAAAAAAAAAAAAAAACCCCACAATGTGGAGGATTATTTATAAGATCACACATTGTTAAACTGGCATATCAACTTCTTTTTTTTTTTTTAAAGTTTGTTAAGTGCTACTTTGATCATTCACGCTGCAGTAGAAAATGAAAAACATCTTTTTCTTTGGAATCAAGGTCCTGCGTGTCTGACTCTGCGTGCGTGTGATTCTTTTATTAATGCTAATGTTTGAAGTGTTAACCTATTCAATTTAAATATTTTTGTTTTGATTCTCTGTAGTGGGCACCAAATTCGATTTTCTGTGTAGTAAAATATAGATTGATAATTTTCTTTTACATTTTCCCACCGTGAAATAAAGTTATCCTCACTTAACCCAGCCATTGGTCTTCAACATGTTACCCAGCACTTTTACTCCACCTTTGGGTTGCCTATTGTTTATTGATGAAAATATGCTGTTAGATAACATTAAGAGGTTGGAATCAAAGATGGTTTGAAAAGGAATGCGTTGAGTTTTGCTATGTTGATGCCAGGATAGTGCCTTGTAGAAATGTTATGATGCATTATTTTGACAATTGCTATGAGTCAAACTTACAGATGGTTAGAAAAGGAATATACTGAGTTGGCAACTTTGCCATGTTGATGCCAGGTCAGGGCCTGCAGGAAATGTATGAGAAAAAGAAACGAAAGCAATACTCTTGCACATTCTCAAAATCTATTCAGATCCCTTTAACTCTTTCTGAAGTTCAGAAGTTTCTTTTGTATTGGAGTTCATATCTTCGTCATTGTTTCATTACTTACGGTACAAAATCTGTTTCAAAGTGACATGGAATAATAGTTTGGAGTTTTAACAAGTTACTCTGAGGAACCATGTTCTATGGATTGGATATTGGCAAGGATCGAATGTTTGCAATCCAGAAACATGTGTCCAATAGATAAAACATAGATGGATGAAGATGTTAAGATGGATGATAGGTTATACAAGAAAATACATAATTTATTTGCTGGATAGTTAATGTGTTTGAAAGATTGGAAAAAAAAGGTTTAGATGGCTTGGACATGTGCCCTAGTGATCTATGGTCTGGTGCATTGATGGAAGGAGTAATAGTTTACTTGCAGTCGACCAAATGAACTCTAGTCAAGGTTGTAGATAAAGATATGAAGGCCTCTATTTAACTCTGGAAATGACACTAAACAGAGCTTAATTAAAAAAGAAAGGATTCATAGATCCGAAGAATTTGGAAGAAGCCTTTGTTATTGTTGTTAGATATAATAGGTAGAAATAGCGTTGGAGTATTTAGACTTCCGGTAGTATTTGGATTAATAGATTACCAAAATCAGACATCAATTCACCGATCTACGGATAAAACAATTTCAGTCGTTTGATTTATAGAATTTGAGACTGTCCATGTCATTTTTCCTGTTTAATTCCTGTAGATCTTAACCGTCTTTTCTCACTTGATTAGCTTTACAAGTTTATCTTATAAAATTTTGGTTGATGTTTGGTGTGTTACACGAAACACCAGATCAACTAAAACATTATAAGAATCCTGAATTGGGAATCAATAAGAACCTTGAATGGAATCGAATATTTGGCAAACAAATTTGAATTTTGGCAACTTTGCAATTCGTCTTCTACACTTTGTCTTGGTTCATATTAGATTTAGCTTGTTTTTCTTTGTTTGGACAATTTCTTGTTTATTCCATTTGAATTTCTGCAATTTGACAATTCGTCTTCCGCAATTCATCTTCGTTAAGACTTGGTTTGCTTTATTTTTTGGTTTCGATTTGTCTTGGTTCATATTTGGTTCAGCCTGGTGTTCTTCAGTTTAGTTTAGCTCCTGACCAAACTTTTGTAAATGAGAGGAAGGTCTATGTGGATTCTCTTTTGATTAAATAGAAAAGATGACCTTAAATCTGCAAAGGTAAATTTTTATTGTCTTTAAAGAACTGCATCTTTATTTTTATTATCAAAAAACTATACAATGCAATTACATAAATTCATGAGAACACGTGTCCTTATATAGATAGATCATACTAGATCAAGCGCGTTATGGGTATAAATACTACTTGAACTCTAAATATTTCAAATACTATTTCTATAATCTAATATATCTATTGCATCTAATATTTTACAATCGGTTTATAAGACAAATCTACTTTTCAGATGAGACCAACATCTTACCTGTTGGATTATACATTTCAACTTTGAGTTGCAGGAATATATTTAGTGTCTTGATGCATGCTACTATCTAAAAGCATGCATCATTTTGTGTGAACTGTGGTTCAACTTTATCATCACGGGTTACAATGTGGTGATGAGCGAAAAGGAATTTGACCTTGTGATTTAATGCCACTTATGTGAAATCAAATCTAAACCAGAGAGACGGGGTCTAAGTAAATATCAAAATTCTCATTAAGGATTTTGGATTTTTGGCTAAGAACCTTATATCTTGTTATAAAATGTCAATTTTAGTACCTCACTGATCGGAGACTTATTTCTGCAGCGAGTTCCATTATATTTTGGATTACTGCCATGTCCTTGGTGGTTGTAGCTGGTTACAATCTTCATGGCCCAGTCAGATGCCTGAACTGGTCTTTGCCTCATCCTTTAAGAATTTCTATGTTAGACATTGCATGTAGAACTTTAAAACCTCGCTAGCAGCAATTTTCTTGAAGAGGAGTTACAGCCCATTCAAAATTAAAACCACCTTTCCAAATACATAAAACTTCAAGTGAGTGCATACTAGTTGACTAAGCTGACTTGTTTGCAAAACCTTCCTAGGTGCAACATGGAAGTGAATTGCATTAATGCGGTGATTCATTGATGTGGGTGCTTTCTTGAAGAAGTGAACCTCCTCTTGGGAGACTGAACTGAAACAATCATATCTTAAGAGATGAAGATGATATAGAAATGGGGATAACATATATTAGGCACTAAGCCCAAGAAGATGGAAGCAAGGAGAAAGGCTTCCTTTTTTGTTCCAGTCAGTTTGGTTTTGGTGAGTGGTGACTAGGTGAATTATGAATCAACGATGATTGTCTAGTAGAATTGCATGAAAGAATCCTATCTTTATGGTACTTTGCTATGGCATTTTTGCTCTTTCCTGGTAGTGAAAGGAGAACCTCTTTTTTGCAGTCTGAAGCTTGAGTGCTATTTGATTTTTATTATATTTATATTAAATGTAGTTCTTCTCTTGCATATCTTTAAAATATTTCAGTTAAAAAAATGATTTAGCCCAATTGTGCTTTAATTTAAACCTATTGCTGAGATTTCTATGTTATTGAAAGCTGATATAAAACAGTATCATTGAGGGATTTTGCATTTATTTGACAATCTGACTAGTGATAAATATAGTTAGAGCATTATTTTTAATGTGTAACAAAATTAATAACCACTAATTGTATATCTAAGTGAATGAAAACTCGATGAGAAATGTAATTTTTTCTTTCCACCACTTGACCATGAGAATCAACTAAAGATAAATCTATGTCAGGCATTTTTTTATGGAATTCACATTGTTTGTTATATTCCACATGTCTTGAAAACTCATTTTGACCTAAGTTTTGTGGGTTTAGGTGTTTCTTTAGAATCCAAACCATATGGGAACAAACCATTTAGTTGTCACTTGGTTGAAAAAATTCCTTTTGTGATCTATGTTGCAAAGTATGTTCATTTTTCGGATTTTTTATTCTGACTAAATATTGTGCCTTTTCAATGGAATTATCGCTATGCTTTTTCACTTGAGAACATTTTAGAAATCTTAGCGTATGTGTTTGGTTAAACACACATTGGACTTGGAAGTTTTCAATATTACCACCAAAAAAAATGGAACAGATATTCTTTAGTAATTATTATAACACATATTTATCTGTGTCGATATAGCTTTTGTCATGTGAGTTTTTCATGAGAGTAGCTCGTGTTCTCACTTTTGTTGTAATCTAGGTTGCATGAATACACATACAAACGTCGGATATATATGATTCATTTGATATTGATGTTATTTATTTAGATATGCATATACACAAAATTTCTAATAACCACGATATGGATTCTCTATGGATTAATAAAATCAATTAAAGAATAACAGGGAAAATTCTATAGACACTAAATCATAAAAAGACAACAGAAACCAACTTCTTCCTGGCCAAATTTTAAGTCCTCTTGCATATATTCTCCAATCTCGTGTTCCTCTCTTGTGAACTCCTTGTTGCAGCAGTCTAAAACCTTCATAAAGAAATCAACAGTGACCCCAAAAGGACACTTAAAATTAATTAAGTCATCAAGAATCGAGCTAGTTTAAACTCAGCCAACTTATGATTTGTAGAGTAGGTCACATTGAATCCCATGATGATTTCTACAAAGTATCTCGATGTGTGGTCGTTACTTACCCATCTCTGATGTCACACGTCTTACCTTGTGTCGACATTGACGTCCTTACCAGCACCGCTTGTCAGTTTGATTCTAATGAATGGTTAGATGAGGGGAGGGAAGGAACCAAGAAAGAGTGGCCTGATGTGTTGTTGATTCAATCAACAGCTACTCATTAAACTTGGTATAGGTGTTAACACACTGACCTGGTGTGTTATCACTTTAAAATGAGTGTAAAACCAACCCAAAAACCCATTATATATAACACGTGAACCCAAAACCTGAATTCCATGCGAATCCCGCTCTCCTACCCAGATGCTGTTTTAAACCTGGAGTGGATTTGAATGACATGTACGCGGTATGAATTCTATGGTATCCTTGCATTATTCTACTGGATACATAATGGATACATGTCTGGGGTTCGAAATGAAGAATCTGTGCGTCAGAAGTAATAATTGATTACTTTCTTCTAAGTTGTAATTGTTCATGTGGCAGTTCTGCTTATGTTTGTGTTTCATAAATGATCATGATTTCCTATAAAATATTCTTGTTATCTTACTACAGTCTAGAGGGGCAGGGTAGCTCAAACCTCCTCTTACCCTAAATTTGCTGGGCTTGGTTTAGAGTCATATAGGCGGGCCAGGTAGAGAAATGAAACCCTATTTGTAAATTTTGGTCCTAACTTGGGTTTTGTAATTTTGAGTCCTTGTGATGATTGTGAGGGAGGCATTGTATAATACATATTAATTTCATATGGGCAGGTGGATCTAATCATTATGCGTCTATGTTCTGTGTATGAATTTCGTATTGGGCAGTAGGATCTAGTCGTTATGTATATACTTTACAAAATGAACCTGTCCGTGCACTGAAACAAGGAGGCCATGTCCCTCAGGTACTTGGTGATCTATTCATATTCAGTTATCACTTTAATGAGACCTATTCTTTTTAGGTGACGTCCCCCCGTCTGCGTAGTTTGATAAACATAATTTAAATCAGCCACATTCTGCTGCATTATGCTGTTTTGAGCTTTCCCCCATTTGCAAGTGTTCTGTGCAACTGCTCCATGCTGATGATAATTTTATTAAATATTTTGGACCATTCGGAGGATACTGAAGACATTACTTAAATCAGTTCACTTGCCCCTGCCTTCTTCATCTTTGTGTATGAATGATATTAAAATTTTGTTGTTAGCGTTAAAATCTTTGGGATTCCATCTTTCCAGTATGCATGTAACTTGGTTGGACCTGGCAGGTATTTAAAATTTTAGATGATTGAATGTACTTTTTATGGAGCAAGTTATTCCTCTTCTATCCTTTGCTTAACCTTGTAGTGTGGTATGTTTCTTTCAGTTGCATTACCTTTCTAATAAAAAGTCACTGAGCTACACTCTTATAATAGCCTTTTCTCAACCATTTTTCTATTACCTTAATTTTATCACATGATGCTTTCCCTCAACTTCTCTTGCTGCTGTTCATTGCTTGCTGTTTTATCTTTATATATTCTATCACTTTATTCCCTAGCTAAAATGATTCCTCAGCTTTTCTGATATGCTCATCTTTCATTGTCCTTCCTGCTTTATCCTCATTAATGGTATGCTCACCTTGTTTACAAATACCGGATGCTAATAATTTTGATGCTCCAAGAACATGCTGTCTGTTTTCTTTATCCTTAAACAGTTTTTAGTGCCATGTTTAAGCATGTGCAACTTAGCAATAGCTTTGACATATTTAATAATGTGAGTATCAGAGTATGTGAGAATTTTTGTTTGGTTATTACTTTTGTTTTCCATTTGAAACTTGCAAGATATTGGACTACAAACTTGGTCCCTTTTTTTGTTTGGAAGTACAACACCATACATCTAGATGCAAAAAAACTTTGGTACCTTTCAGATGATTCTTTTCATCCACATTATCGGTGAATCAGTTGAACAGTTTTTTTTCACTTCTGTAAAAGATTTTTGTTGATACTGTACATTAGATTATTGTTAGATTTACAAAGGTAAATTTCTATCGACTCCAAAGTACTAAGAACAGGTATTATATCTAACAGTCATAATCTATATCATGCAGCTCTTAATGAAGCACTGACTGCTGAGGTTCAGAGGCTCAAGCTTGCCAGCGGTGAAGCGCAGCTCGCAAACAGCCTGAATCAGCAGATGCAACTGAACCCTCAGATGTTCTCACTGCAGCAACAGTTGCAAAAACAGCAAAAGCAATCTTCACAGATCCCTCACTATCAGATGCAATCTCAGCAGCAACCACAGCAACAGCAGCAGAAGAATAGTGACGCTTCAAAGCACGATTCAAACAAGTAGCATGATGAAGCAAAAGATTGGTTTCTGCAACATCACCAATCATTCTTAAAACATTGTTTGTGTCCGTCACTGTTGTGTTGCTCGAGGTGGTAGTTGTTGAAGTGCGTTTCACCAGTCTGTTGATATGGTCGGTTGGTTTGGGATTAAATGCAGATTATGCTCTTTCTATATATATATATATATATGTATGTATGTATTCTTTTAAGCATATAATTCATTTTTGGTATGGATACAAGGATTATTGATGTTCTTTCTGTAACTAAGAATGTTTGTTGATGTTGGACCAAGTAGATGTCGGAGAAAACCGTATATAGAGTTTTAATATAGTAGTGTTACTTTTTAATTGCGAGTTTTTAGCAGTGATAATCAATTTTATATAACATGCATTGGATGCAAGGGACAAGTGGTATTTTGTGTCGTCTGCAATTTAAAATTGTGAGTGAAGGATAATCTCTTTGCACTTGTTCCTTCATATCTGCATGTTTTATTTGGCTCTTTTCAGCATGATATTTTTATCTGTGTCGGATGGAAAGTTCTGCTAGTAATAGTTATCAGATCTTTGGAACTTTGTATCTTCTAGGTCTTTTTTTTTTGAAGTAGTGATTATAGAACTTTTTCGATTAAATCTCTGTAAAAACTTTGCGACTGTGATGGAGTCTGCTAAATTTTCTCCTTAAGCAGGACAAACTAGGATATGCCAAATTACCCGGCAAGGGGCACGCTGGAAAATTCATGGGGAAGCACAATTTTGGCCGTAAAATTCATGGCCAGATATGATTTGGGGATAATGATGAAATCAGCGTGTCAATTGTAGCCAACTATTCCTAGCAATTGTAGCCAACCATTCCTAGTAGAAAATAAAAGAAAATTACTTTTAGTCCTCATGGAGTTTGAATTGTGTCAAAAACTCTTGAGAGAAAAAAAAATCGTGTCAAAAAACTCTTTGAACAAGTTTTTTTTGTTTGCAGCTTTCTGTCTCATATATGTCTTGGTGTATATTCGAATTGCTCATATTATCCTTTCTTTAATTGGCTCATGTGCTGTCATTTGTCTTTTCATTAGCTCACATGATGTACTATGAAATCTTTAATGACAGCTGTTTTTATTGTTTTGCTGTTCAATTCAAAATTCTTGAAGTAATTATTTTGCTCTTCACTTCAATTGTTATTTGTCCACTTCAAAAAAATTTGTGAAGTTGATCAAACTATTTATAAAAAAAATCATTTAAATATTTGAAAAATAAAAATAATTAATCACTTGTTTTATAAATCATTTAACCTCAATAGTTTATAAAACAAACATCATTTAACATATGAATATTTATTTATTTATTAACTTATTTGTTGTTTATTTTTTTTATTAATTTCTGTCTAACCCTCGATCTGTGAAGATCACGGCGCCGAGTTTCTCCGACTCCAGCGAGCACTGTGAGTCTCCACTGGCTCGTTATAATCCTGAGCAGAGAACAATTTTTGAAACTTAGATATAAAATTTTATTGGTTGTAGAGATTGTTTTTATTTTGTAGTCTTATATTCCAAAAGATAGTCATGTTACAAAAAAGTGGACATATATTTTAATAGTTGGACAAATTTTTAAAAATATGGACATACATTTTACCTGGTTTTCAAGTTCCAAAACATGGACATATACTCCAATAGTTGGGCAGTGGACATTTTTTTCCCAAAATGTAGAAATATATTCCAAAATTTATAGATAAATACAAAATGAAAAATCTCACATTTCTAATTTGATTACTAAGTAGCATTAGTACCAAAGTTAATAACACAGTATAAATATTGGATATTAATGAGAAAAAAAATGCCATATATTTCATAAGGTGGACATATTTTCGAAAATGAGGACATTTACTTGGAAATGTCGGCATATACTCCAAAATGTGGACATTTTTTTCAATATGTGGACATATATTTCAAAAGGTGGACGTATATCCCAATTTTTGGACATTTATTTTTCAAAATGTGGACATATATTCCAAAAGGTGGACGTATATCCCAATTTTTGGATTTTTTTTTCAAAATGTGGACATATATTTCAAAATTTATAGATAATACAAACTAAAAAAATCTCACATTTTCAATTTGATTAACAAGTATGATTAGTTTACCAAATTATAAATATTGGATAGTAATGAGAAAAAATGGTATATATTTCTTAAGGTGGATATATTTTTCAAAATGTGGATATTTATTGGAATATCGACATATGCTCTAAAATGTGGACATATATTCCGAAATTTGGATATATATTCCAAAATTTGGACATATACCCGAAAATGTGAACACAATGTCAAAAAAGTGGACATAATCATACTAAGGTGGATAAAATATTGGAGAATGGTACCTTTACCTTGTCCAAATCGGTAATAAGATATAGCGTTGGAGTATAAGTTCGCTTGAATGTCTCCATTTTCATGTGATCGTTTAGATAATTCACTACGCTATGCTGCATGATATAAAATAAGACACTTTCGTCAATTGCTGTCTACTTTTATATATTTCTGTCCAACTTTTTAATGGTAGGCAGAAGAGTTAAGAAAATTGACAAATTATTTAATATGTAGACAGAAAAACTAAAAGGTGGACAGTGTGATTCACAATTTTTTGTCCTGTCTTTTTATTTCACAAACTCAAAAGTGGACAGTATGCCTTTGAGTTATAATTTGTGATGAATTTATTAATAAATAAATTCATTCACCTCTGAGCTTCCGCCAACGAGATTGTCGCACCGCCTCTAAGCTGGACAATTTATATTAATTTTTAGTATAATACATAATTTTTATATTAACAAAAAAAAGATAAACAAACAAATAAGAGAAAAATAAATAGATAACTATTTATATGTTAAATGATTTTGTTTTATAAACAGTAGAGATTAAATGATTTTTATAAAACAAGTGATTAATTACTTTTTTTTGTTTTCGTTTATTTTATTTTTCAAATATTTAAATATTTTGATCAAGTTAACAATAAATTTTGAAGTGGACAAAAAACAATTGAAGTGGACAATAAAACAAGTGCTTCATAAATTTTGAACTGTACAACAAAACAAGTGCTCCTGAAAAGTACAAAACGACTGTCATCAAAGACTCTGTATTACAAAACAACAACAAAGAGGCATTTTGGTCTTTCAAACAGAGCTAAAGACTCACATGCCTACGCAGAGTGAGCCCAAAGATTTGGATTAATTAAATCTTGTATTGAGAGATATTTTAAGATTATTTTTTTTCTCCAGAGAGTTTTTGACACAAGTCAAATTCCCTTTAGACATAAAAGCAATTTTTTCCAAAAGAAAAAAGAAAATTCAAGGTCCCCAACTTTGAAAGTCCCAGTTTTGCTTCCCATGGCTCTGCAATCCTTGATACCCTCGTGAGTACTAAATAATTTTTAAATCGGCTATTTTATTCCGTTGATTATAAATGCAATGCTCTCAGCTCTTACTGTAATTTTGGAGTTTTTATGCAGTGATAAGGACTTCAATTCGCTATCAGAACAATCTAGCTTCAACTTTCATCGGGTGCACATTTTAAAGCGGATGTAAAAACAAAAATATCACTTTGCTAAAAAGCCCATGTTCGACCCTTGAAAAGACATTCAACCTGGGAGAGTACTAAATTTATATATAATACTCTCAGCCCTCACCATAAACTGTGATACTTTTACTTCTTAGTTTTCCGACTCATAATTCTTTACATATTTACATGTTTTAGTTCCAAGTCAAAGACTTGACTGCAAACATGCAAGCGTGCGGCCTCGCATGCTGCGGGTTCGGTTTATGTGTGTGAGCCACACACACATAATAAGAGGACCAATCACGCGTTGACACGTGTATTGATCCTCTTATAATATGTTATGTGTGTGGGCCTCACACACATATTATAAGAGATTATAAGAGTTTCACTCCACGTGTCAACACGGGATTGGCCCTCTTATTGTATGTGTGTGGGGCTCACAGACATGAACCGAATCCGCATGCTACGCCTGGTATTAGATGGTCGCGTGCGATCGAGAGCCGCATGCAGAGGCCGAGGTTGGGAAGAAGCATATTACGCGGAGAGCGGGGCCCCCATAGATCTCAGTTGTTTGCAGAGAGATCGGACGCACGCTGCGGGGGAGATTTTTGTGAAGAAATTTATTTTTTGGAAAAGAATTTTATAGAAATTTCTGTGGAAGAATTTGGAGCAAGTTAGATCTAGAGCTATGGAGGAGTTTTAGATTTAAATTTTGTGGAGGAGATTAGGGTTTTGCAAAGGAGATTAGAGATGGTTCTAATATCATGTTAAGAGAGGATGAGAAATTTTTTTTATTGGTTTAAAAATAAGAAAAATAATCTGTATTTACATGCAACCCTAGGTCTAACTATAGCATGTCTAAGAAGGCAAAGTTCTACATATATTTTCAACACATTCATTTCTTTTGCAAAATGGCGATTCCTTAGGATGAAAAGCCCATAATCTTACTTCTAACATTTCCTGTTGGGCCGGACCCCACGAAATCAAGCCGAGCACACAAAATAGAACAAAACATAGAAAAAGAAGACAACCATTTTATGTGGTTCGGCCGGCCAACTCCGGCCTATTTCATGAGAGATTGACGGAAGAGAGATCCACCATGAAAGAGAGGAACACACATCTCTCTGACATATCTCTTTCTCCCTCATAACACTCTCTCACATCCTTACCTTGTTCTCACACACAATGAGAGAATTACAAAATCAAGACGCCTCTTACATTCTAAGAGATCTTTATATAATATTAACAAAAACTATTCATCACCAAAGGATAGTTAACACCGCTAAAGTGATCTGCGCCAATGAACTAAGCCCAACATGGACTCTCGCACTCTAACCTGACTGCAATCTGCACAAAGCCAACCTGACACAAAATCACCTGGATGAATAAACCGAATACGAGACACAGTGCCAAGACTTTCTTCCCCACATCAATAGATGATTCTTGGTTAGAGGCTATGTCAAAATTGTAGGCTACAAGGTTCACCTTTTTAATTTCAACACCTGGTGGCAAATCTTTGATCTCGAACCATTCTAGAATATTCTAATAGCACGTCTATACAAGGAGAATACTTTGAGGTCTCGATGTACACCGAGATTGATGGTTTGAGCTTGAGGTAATTTTATCAAGCTCTTTCTTCTTCTTTTTTTCCCACGGAAATTGCAACGCGCAGTTGCTCAAAAACAAAATTTGTGTGTTTTATTTTCATCTAATTAATTGTTCCTATGAGTATCATGGTTATATGCTCAATTTTATTCTCTCTCAAGACATTGTGAGATGAAGAGAATTATGTTTTAAGGACTAATTTAATATTTAGATAAAATAGAGTAGATGATTAGTTTGTAACAATTAAAGCTCATTCTGTCATTTCCCTGTAGTTTTGTATGACCACGCATGCAATACTTAGGAGGAACAACTTCCCATTTGAAGTAATTTTTTTTTTTTTTTTTTGAAATATAAGCTGTAGCCTGGTGCAAGCGAGATTTGAACCCGAGACTCTTTGTCACTGTCAAAGAGTTTTTATCATTGTGCTACAGTGACACTTACTTGAAGATGTCAGATATTTATTTGTAATTCTCGAGGGATCTTCATTGAGTAGATAATTGATATCTTTATTAGTTTGAATTTTACATGAAATGTTACTAAGATTTAGCTTAGTGATAAAAAGATAAAGATTGGGTTAATGGTAGGGCTGGGAACCGGGTCCAGACGGGCCCGGGTTTGACTGAGTCCGGCTCAGTTCAAACCAGCCCTGGACCAAACATTTATAATTTATTTATACTCAGAGAGCTTGAGCCTATGGTTTCGGCCTAACTTTTAATTGGGTCGGGTTTGGACTGAAGATATACACGATCCGATGGGCCCGAATGAGATATGTGCCTTAAAAATTTTTAACCTTACTTTTCAAAAAAATTGTACAAGAAAATAAATGTAGTTATTTATTATTCTTGTCTTATACATTAGGTTATTGCATTGCTAGTGTAAAATTAAAATAAAACTCTTAAGAGAGTGAACAATCGTTGAAGAAGTAAAAACCTCTCTATATTGTAATAAGAACAAGAGAGAGTATAACTTTGGTTAAATAGGTGATGAGTAAAAGATTATTGACAAGTCAGTTATTCGAGAACCGTGCTCGAGGTCGGACCGTGGGTTCGATCACCCAGAACTTTGACACCACTGTTAGCTTTGTATTTTAGCTTGATAATGATCACTCATTAAGCTATTTATGTACTAACAACTTCTATTATAGTTTTTATGTTTTGATCTAAGTCAAAGTACTTTAATAGAGGTTAGATGAATCAAAGTTCAAATTACAATATAAAATAGGGCAGTGGTGGCAAATATCTAGCTTAAGTTATCCAATTTACAAGTTAAATCTATTGGACCTAGAGTGACAGACCAAAGATATCAAAATTTATTTAAGAAAATTGTGTAAGATAAGAAGAACTAAAGCAGAATTTAATTTGACGCTAGATTGCATTTTCATACTTGTGCATATTCGTTTTGATTTAAAATCAAGTCTGATTTTCTTTAAGATTTGTTAAAATGCCCAAAACTTTGGAACTTAATTTAAAATATTGATTTGAACCTATTTGCTTTGATTTTATGTCAATCGAAATTTATACAAATTATTTATATTTTTTTCAAAAGAATTTAAATCATTTTTTGTGATTCTATAGTTTTTGGATCGATTGCTGGAACATGCGGGTCAACCCTTTGGCCAAGCCAAAAAATATGGTAATAGAAGCAGTGTCAAACGATTGATCGCTAGCTCTGTTCGATCGACCCCCATAGCTCAGTGCTCTCGAGTTGAACTCAGTTCGACCGCCTAGCATCCGCCGATTCATCCGTCAGAGCTCAACGCTCTCAGGTTGAACTCGGATCGACCGTCGTACATCTGCTTCTTCGTCCACTGATTCCAGAGCGTTAACCCTACTCTCTGTTGGGATCGGTACGACCACCAGGTTGACCACCAGCAGAAATCAAAATTTGTATTTACTACAATCGACTTCTAGTTTGATATGTTTTTTTTGCAAAATTTGAAAAAGTTTGAAAACTTTTTAAAATACTTTTGGATTTTCTATTTGGCTCGAAGAACAGGTCAATCAACGATACAAAAACGTGTGATCGTTGAGCATGTGTTTTGACATGGGCTGAAGCTATTTGAGCAAACAGATCAATATGTGTTGTTCAGCGGGTGACCAAAAGAGCGCAAAGTCAAATTATGAGAGGATTTTAACTCAAATTTTTGGGTTGAACTTCTTTTCACCTAACTGTATCTTCTCACACCTATAAATACCAGTTTGCACTATTCTTTTAATAACTTTTAAAAAAAAAAATCACTTAAAGAGAGTGAGCAAAAATTCTTTTTACAAGCTTATTCTTCATTCTATTTAAAGATTCAAGAGAGTGATCCACTTATGCTTTCAAATTTTGAATTGAGAAATTGTTTTACATTTTCTATTATTTTTTCTCAACCTCTTCCAAAGTTCTTATAAATTGTAGATCCAAGATTTTATTTTGATATTCATTCATCTAGATTTATAGTTTCAAGTTATTCTTGATTCTAATTCTTCTTACTAGTAGAGCTTCAAAGTTGTAATCTTTCTTTGTGATTTGTACTTAAGTAGTTCTCATATTGTTAGAAAACAAACCCAACTTGTAAAAACTTAGTGTGAAAATCTAACCACTTGGGAAGTGGGTTTGTGTAAGATTTATACTTCTACCTACAAATGACTCAATTGTAAAGGTCTAGACTTCTACACGGAAAGGAAGTTGGCATGAAGGTTTATACTTCTACTCCGAAAGAAAGCAATCAATTGAAGATTGGTTTAAAATCCTAAAGAAGAGGCTTCTAGACAGTGGATAGGCCAATTGTGTCCGAACCACCGTACATTGCATGTCGGCTCTCATTACATTACTCTATCTCTTTTACTCTGACTCTCTATATTTTAATTACTTATACCTACTGCATTGTTATTGTTTTACTTGTTATCATAGTTATATTGTTTTATCCAATCAAAAGTGGGTAATAGTTGTTTAAATTCATTGCAAACCTTATTCACCCCCTCTAAGGTTGCCACATTATTTTTCAATTGGTATCAGAGCGTTGGTTACTTAATTTATAAGATTAGCACCTAGAGTGATCCATGGCAACCTATAAGACTGATAAGCTCCCGAAGAGACACTCAAAAAATAGATTACCTTTGTTCAATGGAACAAATTATGCTTATTAGAAAGTTTGTACGAGAATCCTATTCAATTGATTGATTGAAAAATATAAGTCATGATTGGAGAAGGATATGAGGTCCCAACCAAAGAGGTTTATAGTGCTAAGGAAGCCAACATTTCTAAATGGAATGACAAGGAATTAGAGTTTATCAATCTTAATTCTAAATCTCTTGGCATTCATAATAAATGGTTAGACTCAAATCGAGTTTTACAAAGTTATGAATTTAACTTGTGCAAAAGAATTGTAGGACTACCTTGAAGTTATCCATGAGGGTACAAGTCCAGTGAAGAAAAGTAAAATAAATATGCTTGTTAAACATTTTGAAATGTTTTCTAAGAAATCTAATGAGGCCATTGATGAATTTTTCAGTAAGTTCAAGCGTATAACAAAGAGCTACAAGCACTTAGGAAGGACGTGATAGATGTCGAGATGAACAATAAGGTCTTGAGATCCCTCCCAAGGAATGGAATATAATCATCCATCCTTGAGATGGTGCATGATATCAACACTCTAAAATTTCAAGAGCTCATGAAAATTTTGAAGAATGTCGAAATCAAGCTAAAAGCTCAGCGAAAAAGTGAAAAGGTTGAGCCCTCTAATGCAAGAAGAAAAGGATTAGCTGTCAAAGGCACTCGTGATGAATCCTCATCCAAAAAGAGTAAGTCTCAAGATGATAATGATGATGATGCTAGTCTTGTTGCAAGAAGACATTTCAAGGGGAAGAAGAAATTCTACAAGAAGAGATCTCAACAAAAGCCGATTCGTAGAAGAGATAAAGCTTCTTCCACTACTTATTTTGAATGGAACACACAAGGGCACTTAAAAAGTATTGTCTGTTACTTAAGGAGAAATACAAGAAGATGAAAAAGAAGAAAGCTCTATATATTGGTTTAGAGGAAGCCGAACCAAGTGACTCCGATGAAGTGCAACATGAAACGACCAGCCTCGGAACATTGAACAACATATGGCTCATAAGGATGACGTAATATCCGAATCCGAAGAAACCTTTACTTTAGAAGAACTTGAAGATGCTTATATTGAATTGGAAATTGAAAAAAGCTATTCTAGCCTTAAGAAAGAGCTGTTGGCTCCGAGGCCCTTCACTCTAGTTTTAATGATGATTAACTCATGTAGTTATTGTTTACTAATAATCTTGTGATATTTAGTTTTAGATTTTTGATCAAGATATTAGTAGGTGATTAGCTTCAACAAAGGTGTTTTGGAGCTATCATATGTTGATTTAAGAGCTTGAGCGTCAAGATCGCATCTAACACTCAGTTGGAGTCAAACTCGTTGGATCGCGTTTGGATCGAGTCGACTTGGAGAAGGCTTTCTACAAGAAGACTTTAGTTTGTTTAATTTAAGATTTTATTTAGATCATTGTAAAGATTAGATAGTGTTGATATGCTCAAGTTCACATACACACACTTATTTTAAAGTATCATGTTTTGTTTTCGGTTTAACCTATTTTGGATTTCTAGTTCAAATATATGGTTTTCATGAATAGATAGAAACAAAACAAGTTTACAAGTTTTAATGTATATTAGATTTGATCTATATACATCTATGCTTCATATACTTAGAAAAACTTATTTTGAAAAGCCTATACTTGTGTTTGGAGTTTTGTATTTAAAAAAAACTTATTTTTGTATTTAATGTCAAAAACATAGATATAATATCTTTCATGTATATTGGATTCTATCCATATACAATATGCTTCAAAGTTGTTTCAATATCATTTTTTTGTACTTATATGAGTTTTGGAGAAAACGGTTTTCCATTTCAAAATCCTAGTTTTTGGAAAATACGGTTTTTGGTTTAAGGAAAATTTTCAAGAACACAAAAATGGTTCAAATTTTTTAGAATTTGTGTTGAATTTTACTCACACATATTTGTATTTCAAAGATCTTATAAGAACTGATTTTTGTGAAATTTATGTGATTTTATGGGATTTAATCAAAGGTAAGAAAATAAGTTTTCAATCCCTAAAACTGTTTGACCTGGCTGTCTGCCGGTCGACCTGACCAGTCGATTGAGGCAGAAGTCAGTCGACCGGTCCGGTCGACTGATGTGCACAGACGTGCACGCAGCCATGGGCTGGTGGGCCGGTCGACCGGGCGGTCGACCATCCAGAGAGCTCTGCTCTCTGAAAATTGCCCCTGTCGACCGACTAGTCGACTGGCAGCGAGCTGCTGCTCTCTGTATCCAGTCCTGGTCGACCGGGCGGTCGATCGGTGGCACAACGGTCATAAAAATGACCGTTGGGCCGATCGACCGGGCAGTCGACCGGAAGGACAAAACTGCCCTTTCCTGCTGCCAACGGGCAAATTTGTTTGTGGGCTATATATACCACCACTTTGAGCTGTTTTAGTTAACAATTTTAAGAGCAAAAATCTTCATCTTCTTAAGTATTTTAGCTACAAGTTTTAAAAGAGTTTTTGGGTTTAAAAGATCAATCTTTATTTATTTTACAGAGTCAGAAAAATCAAAGAAAAAGAGAAGTCTTTGAGATTTATTTTTGTTCTTCATTTCCATTATATCCTAGAAGTTTTTTCAAGTATTTTCTTTGTGATTTTGATTTTCAAACTCTTTATATTCTCACACTTGAGCTATCCATCCATCCTATCTATTAGGATCTTATTTTTGTGAGAAAAATTGGTTTGTGGTTGTTGATACCACTAAGAGTTGTAAACCTTCCATTCTTTGTGATATCCCTCTAGTGAGAGGTGATTGTGTTGATATCTCTCTAGTGAGAGGTGATTGTGAAAGTTGTGTTAGTATCCCTCTTAGTGAAGAGGCGATTGTTGGAGTTGTGGCTTTGAGCCTTATCCCTCTTGTGTGAGGTTGATAGTTGTTTGGCTAAGTGCCCATCCCTCTAAGTGTAGAGGTAATTTGTATTGTGCCTTGCCTCTTATATAGAGGTTGTATTTGTTGGAGAGAAGAGTTGTGTACTCCTAGTTTTATTTGCCCAAATCTTCAGTGGAGGTTCCCTGTATGGGAATTCCTGTATGGACGCTATAGTGAAAATCCTTCTGTGTGAAGGCGGGGACGTAGAGCTGGGTGCTCGAACCTCGAAACATATATTGGTGTTTGCGATTGATCCACTATCTCTAAACTCTCTCTTATATTGTGCATTGTATCATATTGTTCATATCATATATATGCTTGGGTTTGATTGTGTGTCTCACTTGTGTTCAACCAAGAGAGCTTTACATAGGACCTCAACTCTTATTTAGAGGAATTTAGAGGAGATAGTTCAGAGCCCTTCACCGAGAATTTGACTACACTCTTTGGTTACACTAAGTGTGTTGCAATTTGTTTTTAATTCCGCATTATTTATCATTAGATTATCCTTACACCTATTCACCCCCCCTCTAGGTGTACTTTCAATTGGTATCAGAGCCTACGCTCCTGATATTAGGTTTAACTACCTAGGAGTGAGATCTTGGTTGCTAATCTAGTATTTGCATTTGCGCACATACTTGTTTACACACACTCATGGATTACTTTGCACCTCCCATGTTTGATATTTCTGACATCAATATGTGAAAGCTTAGGATGAGTATGTACCTAAAAACCCTAGGATTGCATGCCTTCCTTGCCGCTACCAAGAAATCCTATCTTTGTAATAGCAAGCATATAGAGGCCAATGCACAAGCTCTAACGACACTTAGGAGCACATTAAACAAAGAATATCTATGTATGATTTCTCATTGTGATTCCGCTTTTGCAGTGTGGAACACTTTGACCTCTCCCGCACTACAAACGACGAAATATATGGAGGAGGAATCTAGTGGAGGAGAATCTGAACAACGTTGCTTCATGGTCCAAGGGGATGACTCCCTTGAGGTATATTCGGATACTTAACTAGATGATGTTCTAATTCTTCTTGTAATGAGTGTATGGATGCACATACTTCAAATTATGAACTAGCTAAAGGTTGTGAAAGATTGATTTCGAAGAATAAAGTTTTGAAAAAGAATAGTTCAAAATTAAAAAATGAAAATGAAAATTTGTCTTCTAGACTTGATTTGGTTTTGCAAGAGAGGGATGAGATTTCAAATGAAAGGGACTCTTTGAAATCCCAACTTGAACTTGCCCTAAAAGAAAATGAAAATTTGAAAAATAAAAATGATAGTGAAAATGTTTTGAAGAAAAATGAGGTTTTATCTTCAAAACTTGAATTTGTGTTAAAAGAAAATGAATCTTTGAAAAATAAAATTATTTCTATTTCAAAGGAATTAGATTTAATTTCTAATGAAAATAAATCTTTGAAAAATGATTTTGACTCTCATGTTTGCCATGCTAGTGTAACTTCACATTCTAGTGTTTTCAATGCATGCACCACCTCTTCTTCTATAATTGAAAATGATATATGTATGTTAAAAAAGAGTGTTGATTGTTTGGGCTCCACTTTGAGCCAATGTGGCATGAACCATACACGTTTGGAATCCATGTTTTGCAAGAAACAAGTTCCACCTATGCATGCACATAAACCACGACATACACATGCTTCCCACGCTCATACACATAACACCTTGTATGCTCATGTGTACACTTGTACACATTGAGGACGTAAGGGCCACCTTGCAAAATTTTACTTTGATAGAATTAATGATTCAAATTTTGCAAATAGATTTGTTTGGGTTAGGAAAGGAGCTAACCCCCATGGACCCAAAAGAGTATGGGACCAATGGCCACTCCTATTTTATTTGACGTAGGTGTGAGCTCTCACATAACGTGAGAAATGTTGGCGCCTTGAGGTGATGAGTTTTGAGCTAAACGGTGACAATTTTAGATGCATCACTATCAAGGGGAGTTTGGTGGAAGGACCACTATAGTTTGGAGCCTAGAGATTTGCCCTCATGGTTTTGGTAATAATCTCTAACTCACATTTACTTTACATGCTTTCATATCATTGATTATTTGCATGTATTGATTTTCATGTTTTTAATGATTATTATGTTAAATGCCATGATAATTAGACTATTGACATACATGTATAGTATTTGAGATACACCCATATTTTTATGGACTCATCTTTTTGTGTTCTCATTATAGTTTAGCTATTGTGTATATCATAGCTCTAACAACATGCACATTTACCTAATAATCATATTGATTTATATCTCGTTTTATGCTTCATGTTTTGATTACATGTTTAGATGTAATTTTTCATTAAAACTTGTGCATATGCTTATACAGCTAATGAGTCACAAATTGATTATTATATGTTCGTACTTGATTGCTCATTTTACCCATTAGATGTACTAGTATAGTATTGTTTTGATGATTCATACATTTTGACTTGTATTCCCTATTTTGCACATGTTTTCATTAATATATGTTTAACTTCATGTATATGTTAATTTTGTCAAAACTATTGGATATGCATGTTACTCTTGAGTCATTTGCCTTTCATGAAAAATCTCTTTATAGACTCAATTGTGTTTGGATATGTTGTATGCCTTTAGTTTTGATAAAACATACATATGCCTTAGAGTTAGTATTATTTTGATGAAAATTAAATTTTCATTTGTTTTAAGGAACTTCATATGAGCTTCATTGCCTATATTCATGATTATGCTTTTCATATGACTCTTGTACACTCACTTTAATTATGTTTACTTATTATATTGTTTTATGAGTACTTTGTTGAGCTTTCTATATCTTGAGTGTCAATTTTGTGTTGAATGCATGCTTCATGAATTATATGACTTGGTTTCATGTTTTGAAGAATCATCACTAGTTATTTCAAACTATTTTAATCTAGTTCGTATTTTTCATTTTGGTAGAGTTTTCAAATATGCTAAACTTATTTTCAAACTTATTTTTGAAAACCCCTACCCTTCTAAGGGCGGTGGGATGGGCGACCATGCCTTGTATACTCTTAATTGAAAATCTATTTAAACATGTGCATGAAAGGGAGATAGTATGAGTTATATATTTAATCTTAATCATATTTTCAATTGGTATCCCAATTGATATTTTCATGTTTGTATACTCATCTTTGATTTTCTATATATATATGCTTCAAAACTTCAAAAAGTATCAAATTTCTATTGGTATTTACTTTTTCATATAATTATATATGATTTTATTGTGCTTACTATATCTTTATATCTTAAAGCACAAATTATGTTTATGCTAAACTTAATTCACTCCTTAATGACTATTAGTTTTCAAATTGGTATTTTATACAAGCTTATGCATCATTTTCATTAGAATTTCATAAAGGGGAGAAAACATTATATTTTTATTTTTAATCGATTGTATTTTCAATTGGTATCTTACTCCCACTCTTTATGATGAAAAATGATAGTATTTGGTATATTATTTTTCAATTGGTTTCCTATGCTCTTAATGAAATTTTTTTAATTTGGAATATGCAAACATTTTCAATATTGGTATCAAGAATTTTAAATTGGTTTTATTCTAAAATTTTGTATCTTTATTGGAAAATGAATTGTTTAACCAAATAGTTGGTTTGTTTTTCAATTGGTATCATATTTCATTCTAAATTGGTATCTATATTGAAATGAGTTATGTTTGCATAAAAATATTTGGCTTTCACTTTCAATTGATATCAAATTATAAAATATTCTCATTTGGTATCAAAATTACAAGATGTTTACAATTGGTATCAAGATTCTAAATATATATATATTTCTATTGGTATCAAAAGTTTACAAGATATTTTCAATTAGTATCTTTTGGTATCTTAAAATTTTTTATTTATTTTCAATTGGTATCATAAATTGGTATCATAATGTTTTGATATGTATTGCTTATATGCAAGGGGAGCTTAACATCTTCTCTATGTATAGATTCATGTAGAGTGTATCTCATATTGAGGAGCTTGACTGCTCTTCTTTATGCTTACATGTGTGTAGGAGGAGCTTCACATCTCCATTTATACATTGTATATTATGCGTTATGTGATTAGGGTCTAGTCATCTCTTTTTCATGTAATGCATGTATGCAGGGGGAGTTAACTTTACGTCTTTCCTCTTCATGAATGTATATCGCATATATGTATCTTTATTATTTGTTTTATGCAAAAAGGGGGAGAACATTTTTTTATGCCCCTTTGTTGATTTTTATTGTTTGACAAAAAGGAGGAGAATTTTTTTTTGAGTTTATTTTTACTCCTTTGTTGATGAATTGACAAAAAAAGGGAGAAGTATTTGAGTTTATATATGCATGCCTTTATATTTATTGTCTGTGCATATTTGTTTTGTTTATGCAAAAAATGAGGAAATAAACATTAGATATTAAATATTTGTGCTCATTTATGCATCTTTATGTTGAGCATTCATTGCATATCTATTTGTTTATTGTTATGCATGAGTTAAGGGGGAGCTTCTATGAAGCTTAACTTTAATCCATGTATATATAACTCCATGAGTTTTGTCATCATCAAAAAGGGGGAGATTGGCCCAGAGGCCCTTCACTCTAATTTTGATGATGATTAACTCATGTAGTTATTGTTTACTAATAATCTTGTGATATTTAGTTTCAGATTTTTGATCAAGCTATTAGTAGGTGATTAGCTTCAACAAAGGTGTTTTGGAGCTATTATATACTGATTCAAGAGCTCGAGCGTCAAGATCGCATCTAGCACTCGGTTGGAGTCAAGCTCGTAGGATCGCATTTGGATCGAGTCGACTTGGAGAAGGAGTTCTACAAGAAGACTTCGGTTTATTTAGTTTAAGATTTTGTTTAGATCATTGTAAAGATTAGATAGTGGTGATATGCTCAAGTTCACGCACAACACTTGTTTTAAAGTATCATGTTTTGTTTTCGGTTTAACCTGTTTTGAATTTCTAGTTTAAATATATGGTTTTCATGAATAGATAGAATCAAAACAAAGTTTACAAGTTTTAATGTATATTAGATTTGATCTATATACATCTATACTTCATATACTTAAAAACTTATTTTGAAAAGCCTATTCATGTGTTTAGAGTTTGTATTTAAACAAAACTTATTATTGTCTTTAATGTCAAAAATATAGATATAATATCTTTCATGTATATTGGATTCTGTCCATATATAATATGCTTCAAAGTTGTTTCAATATCATATTTTTTTAGTTACATGAGTTTTGGAGAATACGGTTTTCCATTTTAAAATCCTAGCTTTTGGAAAATACGGTTTTTAGTTTACGGAAAATTTTCAAGAACACAAAAATGGTTCAAATTGTTTAGAATATGTGTTGAATTTTACTCACACATATTTGTATTTCAAAGATCTTATAAGAACTGATTTTTGTGAAATTTATATGATTTTATGGGATTTAATCAAAGGTAAAAAGACAAGTTTTCAATCCCTAAAACTGTTTGACCTGGCTGTCTGTCGGTCGACCGAGGCAGAAGTCGGTCGACCAGTCCGGTCAACCTACGTGCACAGACGTGCACGCAGCCATGGGCTGGTGTGCCGGTCGACTGGGCGGTCGATCGTCCAGAGAGCTCTGCTCTCTGGAAATGGCCCCGGTCGACCGGCCGATCGACCGGAGCTGCTGCTCTCTGTATCCAGTCCCGGTCGACCGGTGGCACAACGGTCATAAAAATGATAGTTGGGCTGTTCGACTGGGCGGTCGACCGGAAGGGCAAATCTGCCTTTTCCTGCTGCCAACGGGCAGATTTGTTTGTGGGCTATATATACCCACCACTTTGAGCTGTTTTAGTTAACAATTTCAAGAGCAAAAATCTTCATCTTCTTAAGTGTTTTAGCTACAAGTTTTAAAATAGTTTTTGGGTTTAAAAGATCAATCTTTATTTGTGTTATAGAGTTAGAAAAATCAAAGAAAAAGAGAAGTCTTTGGGATTTATTTTTGTTCTTCATTTCCATTATATCCTAGAAGTTTTTCCAAGTATTTTCTTTGTGATTTTAATTTCCAAACTGTTTATATTTTCACACTTGATTTATCTATCTGTCCTATTGTTTTCCATTGATTTTACAAAAGGGGAAAACTTACAAAAAAAGGGGTCGAGGAGCTAAATTACAAGTATTCTAAAAAGATTACAAGTAGATCTCCTCTGAGATTCTGGAGAAGTGTGCAGACAGGAGTCTGGTTAGCGCGCGACCACTTTGTCCCTTTGACTATGCATCGATAAGATTCCCTTCTGCCTAGTTCGGGGAATCGGAGAACAGAAGGTTGGTAGAACCCTCTTATTTCTTCTCAAAACCGCCTTCACTTAGGAATTTCTTCTCGCCTGGTTCCGGAGATTCCTTGGGAGGAAGGTATTAGGGTATCAGTACCCTGATTAGAGAAGCAGTTCTCTAAAGTCTCTGAATTATTGGAAGAAAGAGAATAGATCTCTGTTTAGCCTCTCTCTCTGTGCGCGCGGTCGTCTATACGTCCTTGCGTGTGCGTCTCTTCTTCTCGAGATCTCTCCTTGTGCCTCTGGTGGGCTATTTATAGGGAGAGCAGGGGTATAATTGTCCCTTGAAAATCTGGAAACAGATTGAATCAAATCTGGAAAGTAGACTTGTTGCGAGGCTAGAATCAGCTTCTGCGAAGCTAGAAATAGCAGGTTGCATTGATCCTCCTGATCTGTTCTGATTCTTTCCATATAATTGAAGATTTTCCCTGATCCTCTTACTCGTTTTAGGAGAGTCAAGAGATTATGACAATCAACTACCAAATTTGATCTCAGATTTGATCTTGATTAGATTTGGTCTTGATCTTGAATTGATTTGATCTCATCTGGAGATTTAATTGGTCAAAGGTTGACTATAACGGACCCGCAGTGGAGCTGCCGCGTCGAGCTCATAGCGGAGCTGGAAGAAGCATCTGGCGAAGTCAGAAGAAAGCTCTTCAGCGGAGCTAGATAACATCTGTGGCGAAGTTACCGAACATACTTCTGCGCGGTTGCGTGTGGCTTCGAGCGAAGCTAACTCTCTGCGGAGTTAACTTGAGCACTTAAGGCGAAGCTGTAAGTTAGCTTCCTGATGGAGCTTTAAACGGCTCCAAGGCGAAGTTGGGCGATCTTAGCCTCTCAGGCGAGGCTATCCCTTTGGGCTCATGTGATGCTAAGTATTGATCTAACCTAGCATCTTAGACCTACTGAGGTCTGTTCAAAGACAATCTGGGCTCACTGTCTGCTTCACTGGATCAGTAGAGTCCAAGTTGCTACTTTGTCCCTCGGAGATGGGTGAAAACTTAGTCATCAGCTTGTCTGTCACTTGTCTTTTGTAAATGTCAATAAGTTTAGACATTGTTCAGGCCAATAAGAATCTTGTCTTTTTTAAAGTGTCAACAAGACCCCCTTCAAAGTTTTCGAAAGTCTGCAATGGAATGGCTCAGACTTCGAAATACTTTGAATTGCTTTGATCGGTGGTATGTGAAGTACGAACGTCGCCATGGTGGTTGAGTTCAGCTTCGCTTTTAATCCTGCTTTGGGATAAATTCGCCGAAGAATCACGTAGATTCGCGATTCTAAGTAGCTCCGTGTATGCGTAGCTCCGCGTCTGGGTAGCTCCGGCTCCGCGTCCGAGCCTTTCGGAATAGGTTCGCTTTGGAACGTCATTCCTTTCCCGAGGCCAACTGCTTTCGGCCAGTTACGAGAAGGATTATGTCCTTTCTCGAAGTTGAAATAACTTCTTTTGGATTAACGAGGGAGATCATTCCCTCCTTGCGCATTTTCGAGGGAAACCGTTCCCTTTCTCAAGGCTCAGTAAATGCCTTAAATTAGTTCGCGCTTCTATGCTTGAAGCCGCAGCGGCACACTCAGGCCATGAGGCTTATAAATAGGACACTTGAGGTCCTCTGAAGAGAAGCGGTCTGCTCATATCTTCTCTTGATTATTAGAGAGAGATACTCAGATCGCTGAACTAGTAGGGTGCCCACTCTAGTTGTTATCTGGCCAAGAACCGGTGAGTCTCGGTCATCCAGAGACTTACCAATGAGCTGATAACTTTTAGGGAGTTTATCTCCCTTAATTTAGCTTTAACAGCTGCCTCAGGGATTGATTTCCTTGTTCTTCATTTTGTATCTGACTGATCTGTAGAGAAGGGCTTCAGCCTGTTTCCCAGCTTCCTGGCGAAGCTATCATTTTGACTTGATCAAAGATCACTACATGCTTGCCTGCTAAGTTCGCCACGTAGGCAAGAATTGGGACTTAGTCTCTTTAACGTTGAGCCAGTCTTGCCATATAGGTGGGGCTAAGACTGCGTCCCTCAGGATTAGTCTAGCTTAGCCATATAGGCGAGGTTAGGACTTGGCTTATGCTAAGCTAGCCCATCATCATTGTGCAAGCGAGACTATCCTCTGCTTTTAACTGAAATCAATCTTTAAAGCGCAACTGAATCGGATATAAATTGCTTCGCCCCAAAGAATTTGACTTAGCATTTCACTTTTGCAGCTTTTCCTTTAACTTGCTGCTAACTTGTTTTAGTTTGCATTGCAGTGAGCTATGTTTGCCAGTCTTTCGATCTGATGAAAGAGATCAGAGATTTGCCTCTTGATCTTTTAGTTGAAACTTTAATCCTAAGCATGAGGAACAAACTGGGGCAGCTGATGTGTGTTCCCAGAAGAGGTTGGCAGTCGCTTATCTGAGATGATCCACTTCGGGAAAGCGGACGTCACCTGTAAGGTCTCGGATCCTTTGCCAATTTTCATCAAAGAAGATCCAGCTTCTTGATGGCAAAATCTGCCATTATGCGAAGGATTACGGCCTTGTGCAGGAGGAAGGCCTTTCGTGTCCAGTTGGTTTGGCTTGGAAGTAGATAGGACCACTTGTATGCCTTTTGAGCAAATGATTCTGTTGTACGAAACACAACCTTGATGAAGTAGTATCAATGTACCTTCCCTTTTAAATCAATAAAAGTTCAGTTTCTGCTTATCTGATTTGTTTTGCCTTCTTTTTGATTTGAGAACACTTGAATTGGTCTGGCGGAGCTAGACTTCATGTGAAGTTAAAGACAGAATCCTATCTGAATCAGGAACGAGCTTCCAGCGAAGCTAGCATGAATTCTCTGCGAAGCTCGGGCTATGCTTTTAGCGGAGCTTAGGCATGTTTTTCGGCGAAGTTATTCATGCGTCGCGCGAAGTCAACACTTGACTTACAGCGGGTTAGCCCTTAGTGGGTCTGAATCAGCGCTTCTCGGGAAGGTGCTTTAGGCGCCGTTTCAAATTAATTTGAAATGACAGCCTGTGCTCTTTTTGAGGCGTCGTTTTAGGCGATCATCAGCTTATAAAAGCCTGATCGGGCTGAGAGAGAAGGTCATCACTTCTCTTTGAAATTTCCAGAGCACTTGACTCTTTTCTTCTTCTTTCTTCTTTACTTGAGAATCCAAGAACCTCCTCTATTCTTCAATGGCTCCCAAAAGACGAGCGGGAAAAGAGGTCGCAACCTCTACGACGGAGGGTCCTTCTCCTCCTCCGGTCATCGAACGACCGATTGCCGGTAGGGATCTTTCCCTTTTGATTAGAGATTGCCATCTCTCTTTTAAAGCCAGTTTCTGGCTATCTTTTGATGATTCCAGAACGATCAATTATGATCTGATGATTTTAGGGAGTTCAATTCCCTGAATTTCCCTTGATTTCTTGATTGGGAATCTCAGAACCGAAGGGTCTCTTCTTCAAGCTTCCAGGCGAAGCTATCCCTTAGGCAGTTCACATCCTATTGAATGATAGGGTGTGAAGCTAGCCTTTGGAGTGTAACTGAAAAGGACCTTAATACCCTTAAAATAGTCTTTAGGCAACAGTACCCTTCTGACGAAGTTAGCCCCTGGGGCTTTGTCGCATTCTGTTGTTCGAGGTCAAGCTTCTAGACGAAGCTAACACTTGGATATTTTCCCACTTCCTGCCTTCGTGTGGAGCGCGGAGTTAAGCTGCAGCTGCGAAGCTAAGCTTCGGGGCGAAGCTATCATTAGGCCAGTTTCGCTCGGAGAGCGAGGCTATGCCTTAACAAAATTGCATTCTTGATTTAGCTCTTGTTTGGCTGATGAACTAATCATAGTTTCTCCTTGCTCTTGTAGTGCACTATACTCCTGATTCTCTGAACAGTCTATTTGGCACAGTCAGGGGGCTAGATGGCAATGTCAGCCTGCAGTTTCAAGGGCAGGCTTCACTATTCAGTGAGCGAAGCTCTCCCGCTCGGGACACACTTATTCATGGTGGGGATCAGCGCACCATGAGGAGTATCTTAACTACTTCTCCCCTTGAAGATTCTGACCGAAGAATCTATCGGAAGCCCGGCTTCATGTTTGGAGATGCGGCGCCAGACCATGATCACCAGCTGCTAGCCGGAGAGGGGCAGTGGATTTTCCAATTAGATGGCGAGAAGTTCTATCCCCGTCTAGCAAGCGGCATTTCCCTTGTCCTTCTTTCAATGCGTGACGAGGGCTCGAAAGATGCAGTGGCGAGTGAGTCAGAGTACTGAATCCGTTCACATAGGGAAGTTGATATTTCCCTCACCTGGTTACACAAGGATGGGGCCTCCTCGCTGCATAATGGGTCTCCACCATGGGAATGTACTCCCAGACATCCCAATGGGAGAAAATCCTGCGGTGGCTCAGACCTTTGGAAATCAATTCTTTAGAATTCGTGGCAACTATTCAGCCACTGATTTCAGGACTCCAGGGTGGATTCACCCTCCGAAGGCATGGTGGAGGGATTTGACTCTATATGTCATTGCTCATTTTGAGGAGGATCTGGAGAGGCTGGGGCTTTATGAGGCCGTCAGGGCGACCTGTTATGGCATTCAGATGTGTGTAGCGAACTTCTATGCCATTATTGCGTTATACTGCCCGGCTACAGGGACCTTCTTCACCCCTGTTGGCGAATTGGGTATGGCTCTGCACGAGATGTGGGAAGTCTCTGCTCTGCCTTTGGGGTCTTTCCCATATGAAGAATATTTCCCATGCGAAGCGGAATTGGCACTTCTGGAGAAGTAGGAGCCCGCTTTGTTTGAGACCTACCGGGAGTTAATGTGCCACCTGTACATTTGCGCCAGCATGCATGGGAGCAGTAAGGGAGCTTCATGCAGTTTGAAGAGTTGGGAAAATTATTTGTTCCCTGACATGAAAAATACTCCCGAAGCGGCTCATTGTGGAGTTGCTGATGAAGACATCTTTCGCCGGATGCAAGAGCATTCTCAAGGGGATCTAATTCTGGAAGAAGATGACGGCCCCTATGAGAAAGGCGATATTCTTCGGAGTTTCCACCATCAGGCTCGTCGATCGACGTCCCGGAAGGCACTTCTAGCTGGTTTCTTGACGGTCTGGTTGAAGAGATGTGTGGTGCCGTCTTCATCTGGCGATGTCATTCATCCGACTGTCTTATTGCCTACCGTTCGTCTAGTCCATGGTTGTTCTCTTAGACTTCTTCCAGCCATGGTGTGCTGTATTCAGAGAGGCCTTCGCGCATTGACAGAGGCTTTCTTAGGCCACCAACGACGAAGCAGGGAAAGGGGGCCATTTTGCCCTGCGATGGACCAAACCCCAGAATAAGCCTGCCATATACTTATCTGATGGTGTGGTTCACCCTTTACTGTCCTTCCATGATCGAAGCCGGAGAGGAACCCCCAGAAGGTGTTCGAATGGCGCTTCTCTGTCGATTCGAGGGATGTTCATGGTTGAAGACTTATGTGGCTGCGGTCCGTAAGCTACTGTGCCGCCATGACGTCTATAGCTTTTTTCGCTGCTTCCCCTATATTCGGGATGCGGGCTATGGTGAAGAATTCAAGGATGTGGGGAAGGGCGGACATCATTGAGCCGGGGAATCTTTGAGTGGCTGGTTAGCATTCGGCCCTCACATTTGTTGTACAGAAGCGGGGACACCTGTTACCTGGAGCCCTATGTCCCGAGTCGGTTTGCCCGTCAGTTTGGGTATGACCAACTATACGTAGGCAATCCAAACAGCACTCTGGCCTTCATGGGAAGTCTCATCGATGGAGCCCGTGCCTGGCGGTTCTTCATAGCTGGCTGTACTGAGGCGCAGCTGTGCATGCCACTAAGAACTCCAAACCTTTTGATGACCCTGGGATTCTGCCAGTGGTACAAAACCTCGAACTCCACACCCACTGGATATTCTATTAACTCCTTTGGTGTGAAGTTAATCTCTCAGTGGCTGAAGCGGAAGGTCACTGAGAAGACGAGGGTAAAAGGGTTCGCGTTCCAGGCCTTGGGGAATTCATTGTTGTTGATGACAGCGAAGCCTCGGATGCAGGAAGTCCTCGCTTCGAAGCGGATACAACTGCTGAGACTCCAGCAGCTGCTTCTGGCGGGGTAGGCACGGCCCCCGTAGAACAGGTCGATATTGAAGAAGTGGAGGAAGAAGATCTCGACGTCCACTTCAAACGAAAATGGGAGGGTGGATCTCATAGGAAGAGGGTAGTGAAGAAGTCTCGTCGCTACGCTCCAACGGTTATTGCAGAGGGCGAATTATCTGCAGCGCCTCCTCCTCCTGCCCTATTAGTAGCTAAATTGTCAGTTCCTAAGCCGACTACTGGTAAAGCCGCTCCGGACTCGGGTAAGATCAGCTTCGTTTTTGTAATATACTTCTTATGTGTTCCAGACGGCTCATTATTTGCTTTATGATTCAGGAACCGAGGCGGTGAGAAGCCCAGAGCTGAAGCTGTCGGAGAACAAGGGGAGCATTATGATCCCTTGTTTACTTATAAGGAGGCGATGAGGCTGGCTATTTCGCCGTCTCGGAAGAGTTTGGAGGTGACGCGGCCAATGTAGGTCCCTCGGGTGCTGGGACTTCAAAAGGAAGTCCCGTAGATTCTAGCTCTTTTGGGTGGATCACGGAGGGTTCGGCAAGTGAAGGTGAGCCGGCCGTCCATATTGATTCTGCCAAAGATTTTTCAATGGAGCCCGTAGGGACTGATGCAGCCGTCAAGACGATTGAGGCGACATTATCTTTTGGTACTTTTTTGACCTTTTGACTCTTGCTATTTTCTTTGCCTTGCCTAAACAAAGTCTTGTTGTAGGTATTCGCCTTTGGGTGCATCGACTTCAAGAGAGCCAACCAATCTTCCTGAGGGATTCAGGGGTGAAGTAAGTACTTCAACCGCGGCGGATTCTACTGAGTTGGATGCTTTGTATGGTGACCTGCCCTCTTATCAGCCTGAACCAGCCAGAGAAACTGAAATTAAGGGGACGATAGTCACGGAGCCAATCTCACTTCCAACTATATCAATGAGTGAGGTGCCATTGGTTTCGCCAGTGCCGCCTATCTTGCCAGGTGCGGAGCTGAGGGTGATTACCAGTCCTACTTCTCCAACACTGGTGGTTGAGCCCGCTCTCCCGGAAATAGTCACTAGTCCTACCTCGGTCGTGGCTAGTGTACTGGTTTCAATGAGGACTCCTCCGAGATCATCGACGACCTCTCATGTTGCTGCGACCAGTGCTTCTACTATTCCCTCCACAGTAGTATCAATAAAGCCAGTGGAATCTTTAGGGGCTGCTCGTCTGCGAGGAGTGATTGAGGCCAAGAATGAATTTGTGGCTGAGTTAGTCGATAGCTTTTATAAGAGCTTGAAGCGGTCCATCGCTTTGATTTTGAAAGGATCGACTACCTCATTCTCTGCTTTAAAGGTGGTCCTCTCCCGAAGCATTGAGAGTATCTGAGACTTTGGAGGGGATGACCAGGCCGCTGCATTGGAACTTCTGGTGGACCAACTTGAGAGGGATGTAGACGAATGACGCCGCCTTAGCCATTCAGACCTGAAGTTTTCAGTTAATGAGCAGCTTGCGCACCTTGTCGCTCAGATGCATGAAGCTCATCTTGCCGCTCAGGAAGCCGCTAAGGCCATTTCTTCTGACTTGAAATCCTTGGAGACAAGAAGGTAGAGCTCGGGGACGCCATAGATGCTTCTAGCAATGCTCTTCTTGACGCTGAAGATAAAATTGAAAAGGCCAAGGAGATGATCAGGAAGGCAAATCTTGTTTTATCCAAGGCTGAACCAGTGCGTCTTGAAGAGACTGCCCGGCTTGAGCAGCTTAGGGCTCAGAATGACGAACTCTTGCGGCAAGAGTTAGCTCAGAGGGCAACCTTGATTGAAGTTGAAGCTCGCTTGGCCCAGACAGCGAGCTTTAATGAGGCTGAGCTGAGGTCGCAGGCGCTTGTCGGGGCTACTGATGATAGGAAGACAAGGCTGGCCATTCTTGAAGGATGGATCAAATCTTATGAAGCACCATCATAGGCTGTAATATATGTGCCTTCATGTATCCCTTCCCTCTTTTTTTTTCCTGGAATCAATAAAAGTAGTTTCATTTTGACTCTGCTGTTGCGTTTCCAACTTGTTTTATCTTCTAAATTCTCGCTTCCAAGTTGTATTACAGCCACTTGAGAAAATAGTTCTTACTGGACTAAAAAGATGAGACTTGGTTATCTGCCGGTTCAGAGGTCGCAATGACATAACCGATTAAGAAGCCGCCAAGATCCAAATTCTGTCGTATGATGACAAAGCAATAGTCCTTACCGGACTGAAGGATGAGTCTTGGCTATCTCCCGGTTCAGAGGTCGCAATGACATAACCGATTGAGAAGCCACCAAGCTCAAAATTTTGTCGTATGACGACAAAAGAATAGTCCTTGCCGGACTGAAAGGTGAGACTTTGCTATCTGCCAGTTCAGAGGTCGCAATGACATAACTGATTGAGAAGCCACCAAGCTCAAAATTTATCGTATGATGACAAAGAAATAGTCCTTGTTGGACTGAAAGATGAGACTTGGCTATCTGCCGGTTCAGAGGTCACAATGACATAACCGATTAAGAAGCCATCAAGCACGAATTAGTCCTTGTCGGACTGAAAGGTGAGACTTGGCTAACTGCCGGTTCAGAGGTCGCAATGACATAACCGATTGAGAAACCACCAAGCTCGAAGTAGTCCTTGTCGGACTGAAAGGTGAGACTTGGCTATCTGCCGGTTCAGAGGTCGCAATGACATAACCGATTGAGAAGCCATCAAGCTCGAAGTAGTCCTTGTCGGACTGAAAGGTGAGACTTGGCTATCTGCCATTTCAGAGGTCGCAATGACATAACCGATTGAGAAGCCATCAAGCTCGAAGTAGTCCTTGTCGGACTGAAAGTGTAATACCCCGTTCCCGGAATACGTACTTGGTTGCGTATTCAGTTTTTCGATCGTATTTTTCGATTTACTTCCTGTATTTGACCGATTTCAGTTTTAAAAGTCATTTTCCAATATTATATATTTTCTATGATTTTCTGGAATTTTCCTGAATTTAATTAAATATTTTCAAAACCGGTGTCGACCAGTACCGCTGATCGATTCTCGGATTTTTAATTCACAAACAGTTAGGAATTTCTAGAAGGTCCTTTAGACTTTATTTCTTAGAATCATATTTTCTATCTAAATACTTTTTCTGGGAATTTTATGAATTTATGAAAGTTCCAACGGAGTCGGTAGATAACTGATTCCGGGATTTTTAGTTTTAAAACTATAAATTAAATTATTCAAACGAATTTCACCATGAGTCTTAAAATGTTATTCTTGATTTTTAGTAAAATTTTCGGGTCGTTCCGAGATACTTGAATTTCGGACGATTCCGGTATTTTCCAAAATTCCATTTCCAATTTTCCAATAATTCCAATTTTCCACATAATCCCACTCACTTTCACCTAATCCTTTTAAATCCCACTCATTCTCTCTCTCCCCCATGGCCGGCCAAGTGGCCAAGTGAGGGACACCTCACCCTCCCCATATTTGCACAAAACCCCCTCTCATTACACTATTTGCAACTCCTTTACAAAATCTAACACCTATATAAACAATCTCTTTACATTTCTTTTCCTTTTTCTTCATTTCACCTAAGTGTTAGCCCTCACCAAGAGATCTCTCCTCCTTCTCAACCTCAACCCTAGCTCCAAGAACCACCTCAAGGACTTCATCTCCACCTCAAGCAACCACCTTGGACCTTGGATCATAGCCTTCTTCGCCACCGAAGATCACCTTGGCGCCATTCGTCGTCAACGACCCTTTCGACCGCATAAAACGCCGATTGATCACCCCTAGTGAGTATTTTTACTCACCAAGACATGTGAATTCCTAGTATACTTGTATCCCCACTTCTTGTACATTTGTGCCTCCAAAATCAGGTTTTTGACCTTCAAATTCGACCAGCAAATTCTGTTCTGTACGCTACTTACAGACCCGGATTAGTCGACTTGACCTAGGTATTAGTCGACTAACCCTTCTAGTTGAACCTTAACCTGTTTCTGAAACACAGTTTTAGTCGACTTACCCTGACATTAGTCGACTAACCCTTTCTGGAAATAAACCTCAACTCTCTGGAAATCACTGTTAGTCGACTACACATTCCTCCCTAGTCGACTAACCTTACTCGAACCAGAAACCCAACTCTCGGCCCTAGTCGACTTATCCTATTTATTAGTCGACTATAGACTACTAGTCGACTAACCCTTCTCACCTTAGTCGACTCCTGAAACAAACTTAACTCTCTGTATCCCAGTTCTAGTCGACTTAGCTTGACTGTTAGTCGACTTGCGTGTCTGTTAGTCGACTACCCTTTTTACCTAGTCGACTAACTTTCCCTGAAACAGAATATCAACTCTCTGGAACCCAGTTTTAGTCGACTAATCCAGACTGTTAGTCGACTTAAGACCCCTACCAGTCGACTACACCTTCCACCTAGTCGACTAATTTAAGCTGTTTATTATAGTTGATTTCTTTTCTAAATTTGGATCTTACCCTGATACATGTGTATTATATTATGCTTGTTCATGCTTCATAACTGATACTACTTGACCTATTACTGGATGGATGTTATCTCTTGTAACTTCATGACTTGTTATTACATATTCTCGTTTCATGACATGTTAAATAGTGAATATCACCACTTATCATGCCATCTCTTGAACCAAGCATGATGCATTCAACTTTTGTATAAAATGGACCAACTTACATTGGGTCAGGGGGAAACATGCGGATATCGATATGTGTTCGTGTTTACAGTGGCATTAGGTATATTGTACAATTATATTCCGGTCTAACCTGAGGCCTCCAGGAGACCGAGGGGAGTGCTTGCTCCCTCTTCCTGAGTACTATCATGATAAGGGCATACATAAGTCCCTCCTGAATAGCCTAGCGGCTGGCTTCCGTCACCAAGCAACGGAACAATCCTGGACCGTTATCCCGGGCATGTACGGGGTCCACTGTAAACATAGTTCGTCGATACCCCGCTGTTTCCAATAACAACCTTGTATTACTAGGATATGGATCTATGTGCGCTGGGACGCTGGGTCACATAGCTAGATATCACAGTAAGACAAGTAATAATAATAATAGACTTTAACTATGTATCCATTTCATCCTGATTATAGTTCTTTATGCTTTCATTACTTGTTGGTTTATATTCATTATGCTGTTCCGTTCTTATTATTCATATCTCTTAGCCACTTGGCTATAACCTGTTCATTTTCGGGAGGTCCTGACTCCCTTGGATTTGTATGTTCAGGTTCCGAAGCTTGGATCGAAGTGGAGCCATCCACAGAAGATCGAGCTTTCTTTAGCGAGCAGACTGATTAGCTCCAGTCCTTGCGCCAGATCTTTCTTTTTGACTCACGGGATCTTCATCCTACTCGTGAGCATTTTGTGGTTATGTTGTATCTTTTGCTTTTGGACTTAGTTGTGATCAAAGATACGTGTAATGTGTAATATTTTATCATATCTTGTGATGGCTTGTACTTGTACTTTTATGTTGGCATATGTATGGAAATCACGCTTTGTCGTGCACTCTGATTCTTGTTGTACTTATTGCTTAGCGTATATGCGTGGGGGCATTTTCTGACCTACGTGTATACGTCGCAGTGACGTCTCCGTATCCGTGGGATCGGGGCGTTACAGGTTGGTATCAGAGCTTAGGCTCTCACACCTAAAGTACAATCAAGCAGCAAATTCTAGTAATTTGCTGATGCCAACTACAATGTACAAAGTTATCCAGTCCTTCTTGATTCCTTCCCATGTGTCCCTTGTGTCCTAAACTCCTTCCATTTTTCCAAATTCCAGTTATCCTTTCCCAAATTCGGTATGGAGAGAAGGACGGGTCGTAGCAACTCTGGGCAAGCATCGAATGGACCCACTGGAGAGAATGTGGATATTCTGAGGGTCATTCAGACGATGATGGAGAACCAGCAGCAGCAGACGGAACTCCTCCAGCAAGAATTGGCGGCTCCAAAGGAACAGAGGCCGAGAAATGTTTCAGACTTCAGACGGCTGCAACCAGCCATATTCACGGGTGAAGAGAAACCCCTGGATGCTGAACAATGGCTGACAGACACCACAGACTTATTGAATGCAGCTCGAGTTCCAAAGGAGAATCAAGTGGAGGTTGTTAAGATTCAATTGAAGGATATAGCCAGAACTTGGTGGCTAGCTGAGGAGGCCAGATTGGAGAAGCCTGTCACCTGGGACACATTCTCCAAGAGCTTTTATAGCAGATTCTTCCCCGCCACTGCTCAGAAGGACATGGAAGAGCAGTTCATCAGACTTCAGCAAGGAAATAGATCCGTGGATGAGTATGCCACGGAATTTCTCAGGCTTAGCCGCTTTGCTCCGTACATGGTAACTGATGAGGAGAAGCGGGCTAGCAGATTTCAGCAGGGCTTGCAGATGGATATTCAGGTCTTCTTGATGCCCCAGCAGCTGAAGACTTATTCTGAAGTTCTCACCATAGCTCGAGAGGTGGAGCGTGGGCTAGAGAAGAAGCAAGAGAACCAGATGAGGAACCAGGCCATGAAGAGGCCATTTGCACCAATGGGAAGAGGAGGCCCTTACAGAGCAGCAAAGGTTCAGACTGTGAGGCAACCATTCAGACCGGCTCCTTACCAGACGGCCCAACCTTTTTCCTTCTGCAACTATTGTCAGAAACCAGGCCATGTTCGTCAGAATTGCCGTAGGGCAAATGGGTTATGTTTGGTGTGTGGTTCCCGAGACCATTCCATCGAGACCTGTCCACACAAGAGAATGGGGGTAGCCGGCCAAGCTTTGCCAGCACTGCAGGGACCGAATGGACAGAGGGCACTTCCAGGGCCACCGGGGCAGAGGAATCAGGGGCCGATGATCAGGAGAATTCCTCCCCCTCCTCCACAGCAAGCTGTTCGCCAGTCCAGAGAGGAGCTAGGACTGCTGCAGGGCGTGGAAGGGGTCAAGCCTTCAATTTGACAGAAGTAGAGGCTGAGACTTCTGAGGAGATGATAACAGGTAATATCAGGGTGCATTCTAAACCTGTTTTAGCCCTCTTCGATTCAGGTGCTTCACATTGTTTTATCTCAGATCATTTTGTGGCATTGCATTCCATACCTGTTAGATCTTTAGACCACAAATGGGAGATTAGTACAGGGAATGGAGTAGTCATATCTTCTAGAGTTTGTGCTGACTGTCCAGTAGAACTATGTGATAAGACCTTGGCCATAGATATGCTCGTACTAGACACCAAGGGGTACGACGTAATCTTAGGCATGACCTGGCTCAGTCAGTACTATGCAGTTATTGACTGTAGGGAGAAGAAGATTATTTTCAGGATCCCTCGTCAACCGGAATTCCAATTCAGTGGAGAAGTGAAGTCTACTAGAGGAAGACTCGGTTGACTACTTCGGAGGTTCAGAAGGGAGTACCAGTGTGGGATGAATTTCAGGAGTCTTTGCTGAGATCTCAGGACTGCCACCTGAAAGGATGATTGAGTTCTCTATTGAGACTGTGCCTGGAGTGGCTCCTATATCCAAGGCTCCGTACAGGATGGCACCTGCGGAGTTAGAGATTCTGAAGAAGCAGCTGCAGGAATACTCTGATAAGGGGTTGATTCGGCCAAGTACTTCACCATGGGGAGCTCCAGTACTATTGGCGAACAAGAAGGATAGTGGTAAAAGACTTTGTATTGATTATAGAGAATTGAACAAGGTTACCATCAAGAACAAGTATCCCTTACCAAGGATTGATGATTTGTTTGATCAGCTTCATGGAGCCCGGGTATTCTCTAAATTGGATTTGCAGTCAGGTTACCATCAGCTAAGGATGAAGAAAGAGGATATTCCGAAGACGGCATTCAGGACCCGTTATGGCCACTATGAATTTCTAGTTATGCCTTTCGGAGTCACCAATGCCCCTGCAGTTTTCATGGATTTGATGAACCGAGTGTTCTCGCCCTATTTGGATCAATTTGTTGTTGTTTTATAGATGATATCTTGATCTATTCAAAGGACAACAAGGAGCATGCAGAGCACTTGAGGATTGTATTGCAGACTCTCCAGCAGGAGCAGCTTCATGTGAAGAGGAGCAAGTGTGACTTTTGGTTGGACAGTATAGCCTTCCTTGGACACATAGTTTCAGCGGAAGGAATTTCAGTTGATCCTAGCAAAGTCCAGGCAGTGAGGGACTGGCCAATTCCAAAGACGGTGACTGAGATTAAGAGTTTTCTTGAACTAGCCGGATATTACAGACGCTTTGTTCAAGACTTCTCTAGGATTGCAGCCCCGTTGACCAAGCTCACCAGGAAAGGAGAAAGGTACATATGGACAGAGGAATGTACTGCAGCTTTTGAGCAATTGAAGCAGAGGCTCATTTCAGCTCCAATCTTGAGGACTCCCTCAGGAAGAGGAGGGATGGTCATCTTCAGTGATGCATCAGGAAAAGGCCTGGGATGTGTACTTATGCAACATGATCATGTTATAGCTTATGCATCTAGGCAACTGAAGCCTCATGAGCGGAATTACCCAATCATGACTTGGAGCTAGCAGCTGTCATATTTGCTTTGAAGATCTGGAGGCATTATCTTCTGGGAGATAAGGTGTTGATATACACGGATCACAAGAGCCTCAAGTATATCTTCTCACAGAAGGAGTTGAACATGAGGCAGAGGCGGTGGCTGGAGCTGATGGCGGACTATGATATTGACTTGCAATATCATCCAGGCAAGGTCAATACAGTACTGGATGCACTGAGCAGGAAGCCAGAGTATAGAGTGCTTGACCAACTTACTCAGCAGAAGGAATTGATTCAAGACATCATCAGATTGGACTTGATGTTGGTGCAAGGAGCTGATAAGGCGGGACAGTTCATGACCATGCAGATTCAGTCAGCATTGATAGATGAGATCAGGGAAGCTCAGAAGGAAGACCCCAGATTGCAGCAATTCCGAGCTCAGGTAGAGGCTGGATTGAGGACTGATATCAGTATTCATCCGGATGGTGCCTTATACTTTGGTAGCAGGATTTGTGTTCCCCAAGGAGAAGTTCGGCAGAAGATTTAGCGAAGCACACAGTTCAGCTTATTCCATACACCCAGGGGGAAACCAAGATGTATCAGGACTTGAAGAAGCAGTTTTGGTGGAATGCTATGAAGAGGGAGATAGCCCAGTATGTTGCCAAGTGCTTGGTTTGTCAGCAGATAAAGATTGAGCATCAAAGGACAGCTGGACTTCTGCAACCTTTACCGATACCTGAGTGGAAGTGGAGCACATCACCATGGATTTTGTCACGGCATTGCCTCGCAGTCCTAAAGGTAATAATGCGGTGTGGGTAATCATCAATCGCCTCACCAAATCAGCTCACTTCATACCATTCAGGGTGGGTCAGTCAACAGAGGTTCTGGCGGACAAGTACATGAAGGAGATAGTTCGTCTGCATGGAGTTCCAGTTAGTATTGTATCAGACAGAGACACCAGATTCAGATCTCATTTCTGGGAAAGCCTCCAAGAAAGTCTAGGGACTCGTCTGAAATTCAGTACATCATATCATCCTCAGACAGACGGACAATCTGAGAGGACTATCCAGATCCTTGAAGATATGTTGCGGGCTTGTATGATTGAATTCCAGGGATCATGGGAAGACCATCTTCACTTGGCTGAATTTTCTTATAATAACAGCTATCAGGCAAGTATCAAGATGGCACCTTTGAAGCATTGTATGGAAGGAAGTGCAGGTCGCCGATTTGTTGGGATGAAGTGGTCGGGAGAGGAGACTTTTGGGGCGGAGATCCTGATTCAGACAACACAGAAAGTCAGGATTATCAGAGATCACCTCAGGGCAGCACAGAGTCGGCAGAAGAGTTGGGCAGACACACTGAGAAGGCCATTGGAATTCCAGACAGGGGATCATGTGTTTTTGAAGATATCACCTACCAAGGGAGTAATCCGGTTCGGTACTCGTGGAAAGCTTAGTCCGAGATACATCGGCCCATTCGAGATCTTGGACGAGTGGGAGATGTGTCTTACAGGTTGGCGTTACCGCCATCTTTGGACGGAGTTCACAATGTATTCCACGTATCTCAGCTGAGGAAGTATGTGAAGGATGATAGTCATATTCTGGATCACTCCGAACTGGAACTACAGCCGGATTTGTCATACCAAGAGCAACCGATGGCCATTTGGACAGAAGTGTCAAGACATTGAAGAACAAGGCAATACCATTAGTGTTGGTGTCTTGGAACAGACATGCCCCTGGAGAAAGCCACTGGGAACGAGAGGATGTTGTCCGTGAGCGTTACCCTCAACTCTTCACTTCTTGATTGGTAAAACTCCTTCCTTCTATCCTTTCTACTGTTATC
>JAVJIF010026690.1:0-58620 GCA_038442645.1 Agave tequilana
AGTGCATCCTAAGAAACAATAGGGTATCTATAACACGCCTCTAATTGCTTGATTTCCGTCTCCTGCAAGTGAATTGGGGAAGACGAGTGGGCTGCTGCTTTTTCAAAAAATGGCGGAAGTGCCGCCGCCGCTGCCCTTGATTGTTCTGGCACTGATGCTAAATAATCGCGCAAAAGGTACGTATCGATCCTGGTTTAATATTTTTAAAACCTTGGTTTAAGATTTACACTAATATTACACTGGACAAGATATATTTACCCAAAAAATTTAAGTCAAGTAATATTTTCTACTTATTTCAAAATGGTTGCACTTAATGCGTTTCAATAATTTGGACCGCGATTTTGAATACATTTCATCATCTTGACGTAACTCTTCTTGATTTTGTAAAATTATGATGCTATTAAGTTGTAAAAGTTAGGGTTTTGAGATGCTTTGCATGTTTTCTGGTGGTGATTTGGAACTTACCCATCATGAAACTGTGATCCAATACGAATTTAGAAGTTAGTAGCAGAATCATTGAGTTGGATCATTGACACAGCTTTGACTGCTATTTTAAAGCTCACATTGCTTCGTGTCTAATAACCAGAGAAAAGGAATGCCATTTTCTCTTTCATTTCTCATTTCTGTCCTCTTTGACTGTTGTTTCACACTACAATAAACTTAGTTTTGGTGATGAATTTGAGGAGAGACCAACACATTGGAGTCGGTGCCAGATCTTGAGAAAGCAATGTACTTGAATGTTGAAGCGTATCCATGTGTTCGGCTTTTGAATCTTTCTGGTGAAATTGGTTGTTCAAGTATGTACATGTTGTCTATAATTGTCATGCTAAAGGGCTATATACAAAGTTAAACTAGCCCCTCAATTGAGTACTACGATTTGATTAGTGAAGATAGTTGCTGCACCTCCTCCTCCACATTTCTCAAAACAAGTGATTGTTTGATATCTTCAGATCCTGGCCGTGGAAAGGTTGTTGCCCCCATTTCAAGACTGAAGGACACTAATCACCAGCTGGCTGATTCATCTGCAGTTTTGGTACCTTTAAGAAGATGCAAAGTTTCTTTCTCAGGCATGTTTCTGCTTCTTACATTTGACATGATGAAAGCCAATATCTGAGATCACTATAAGGATCCACCAGTTTTTCATGTTCACATTAAGTTTTGTAGTATTGGTAGGAAGCTGGGGTTTGGGACCTGTGGGTTTTCAGAGCTTACCATGTTATATTGCATGACAAACCCTGTTCTGTTCAACTCACTGGTTTTAACAGACATTCGTCATCTCAGCTGGAAGTTGTTATTCTTAGTATCTTTTCTAAATATCACAGAGGTCCCGTTTCCTATTTTGTGATAGCGTGTTTGCTATATTTGATAAGAAATATTGCTATCTGATACATTTGAAACAGTTTTGAAGATACATGTTTAGATTATACTCTCTTTCGTTAGAATTGTGAATTATGTTTTGATGTTACTTTATGACTGATTTATTGATTCTGTTGAACCACTCCTGTAGCTGTGGGTCAAGCAGCGGTTGAAGTGCTTACTTCTGATTGGGTTCAGACCATATACCTTACAGTGAAGTCTTGGTCCAAGCTGGCACATCACCACTGTTATTTTTTCTTCCTCCTATTTTTGTTATGAGCCGAGGGGGTGTGTTGGTTGGGGGTAGGGATGATGGTGCATGTGGGTGGTTTTGGTTTTTGCTAGACTACTTTAACCCATAACCATGCTCAATTGGCTGATACTTCTTCAGCTGGATTTTCAGGGTTTCTAATGATCCACATTTTGCAAAAAATATTGCTGGTGTTTTGGTCGAATCTACTGGATCTCAGAACATTCGGACCGGTAATATGTTCATATTAAGTTATGAAGGAATCATCTCTACGATTTTATGAGTTTATCTCATTTTTAAATCTAATAAACTTTGAGAAGCTTTACCTTGTAGGGTTCTCACCAGTTGAGAAATTTCCACAGGCTGAATTTGCACCTTATCGGAATGCCAGTCATGAATGGAACCCTGCTGTAAGTCTGTGAGTGGGATTTTTTGTATATGCCACATCAACCATCTGCAAACTCAAATGGGCAATACATTCTTAAGCAATGGAAATTTCTTCTGTGATTGTTGAGAACAAACTAATTAGGAGCACTTACTTTTGTGCAGGGTTCAGGCATTATGTGGAACCACTACAATTTTCCTGTATTTTTACTCTCTGAAGAGAGCACCTCCATGGTGCAAGAGGTCAGTTGTCATGGAGCAGTGTTGTGCTTTCGTGTTGCGTGGTTACACATTTAGGTGGCTGGTGAAGCTTTCTGTTACCAGTTGAACCCTTGTGTGTTCAAAGTTTCTACTTTCTACACACCGTTCCTACTAATTCCATGCATGTTTAAGATAAAATGGGTCATACATTTCATTGGGGACACCATTTTGCTATTCATCTTGGGATGTTTTCTGCCTGAAAATTGCTCATTGTGATCTGTGTAGATTGTCACTAAGAATGAGAAGAGCAATAATGCATATCCAGTGGATGTTGCAGAGTTTGACCTAGCTATGCAGGTACAAGGCTCTTCTAGCTATATGGTTGTCATAAAGTTAGCATTCTTTAAAAAGTGTTCTCTGATATGTATCTATTTGTCTTTAGACGACTAATGTCGGAACACACAATTCAGAATCTTGTCTGAAAGAGAAGACTTGCTTGCCCTTAGGTGGATACAGGTGAATTTTTTCCCATGTGAACTCCCTCCTGTGGTTTTTGTACCGTGGAGTAGATATAATAATTACATATGTTGCATCTTTCAATGTCAACTTTATTTTGGCCTTTGAGATGGGGTTTTAAGGATTTTATTTTATTCTTTATTACACAATTTTTTGCACATCAATCCCACTGTTCCCTAAGATGATGTAACCAATCATTGAGCAAGTGTACATGATTTTATTTTTTGAAAATGTATAGGCATATTAACTTATATGATAGAATCACTTTTCAGTTTTATAACAACACTTTATTTTGTCTCTTTGGCAATTTATACCAAATTAATTGGTAAATGTAATTGTAACTGGTCACAGATTTTCATCTTTGCGGCTGATGTTATATATTGTAAGATTTGTGTGGCAATGAACTGTAAGAGGGATCTGAAACTATAACATCCGTTGCGTTAAGCATCCTGTTTCTATTTGTTCTGGGGAACCATACTTGAGAAAAACATTACTTTGTCGCCTTCTATTCTAATGACGACTGCCCTTTCTCTATCACCCAGCAATCGTTTTTGTCGCTAGGAGCTTATGAAATCTGTCTGTATTTCTAGCTGTTTTGGTGGAGGAAAAAGAACTAGGGATCATCTTTGAGGGAGGACCTGGTATATTCTTTTCTTCCAAATATCTCCTAGATAAGCTGTGACTTCCAATTCATAGTTGTCAAGGTGTTCTTATGAAAGACATAATCTCAATAAGATCAAAGAAATCATGAGGAAACAGTGTTTTAGATTCGAGAGTCCGAGATACCTCATGCTGTAAAGAAGTTTTAAAGATGTGGCTGAAAGAAGATTAGTATATTAAAGGATTTCTCTATAGGCTTTTCCAGTGCTGTGTGAATTTAAACTTCTGCGGGCTCATTGTTTGCAGATGGGTCTGCTTCCAAGGTTGCCTCCCATTTTTTTTTGTTTGAGTTACTTATGTTTGACTATGAAGCTAGTTGGGAAACTTCTAAGTGGTATATGTTAGCATTTCTAACATGCAGGACTGATATGGCAAAGGTTCGTATAATAATTGATTTTAAAGGAAAAATGGCTTACCAAATAGTATTTGGTTTCTCCTCTAGCATTGTACAGAAGACCCTGAGGTGACCTTGAGGATGGGTTTTATTATCAAAACTTTAGAAAATATTGTATTTGTTTCACAAATTAAGCCATGGAACATAAGAATGAGATGAGGAAAGGCGAAAAGAAAGTCCAGCAAGAGACTCATCAAATTCCAAAAGTTGCTTCCTCAAGTAATTGCGGAAGTCAATGAAGAAAAGGAGAGAAACTTGGGTTCCAATATGAAAATTCACAAAGCTATCTTCTTCGCCTAATACTCAATTTGGAAAGAAATTTTGGATGCCTGCTAGCAAGGTTCTAAATATCTTATATGACTTCATATTGGATAGGGCTTTTTCATATCGAATAGCGGATCTCGGGCGATATATCGGGGATATGAGATCATATCGGATGTCTATATCAAACATTGTGTGTGTGTATATAAATATTGATAACTTAAAGGTAATTGTAAAGTTCTATATGTCATTTATTGAATAAATATGTGATAACATGCTGCAAAGCAGCAATTAAAATATAAGCGATATGCGCACAATGCAATAAAATAAAATTAAAAATTTGCAAAATTAATTCTAAGCATAATTTCAACCAACTCATAATTTATAATTTTATATAGCATGAATATTGAAAAGCTTACTACTTATCTAAAACTGGATGAATGAAAGAAAGAATAAAAGATGAACACCTTACTCTTTAAATTTAAACATTCAGTAAAAGTTTTACTTGCAGAAAGCAAAAGATATGCAAAAAAAATTAAAAAAACACAATATAACTTGATATATATAAAAAAAACAAAATATAAAAATTATTCATTCCAATCCTTAACCTGCCCTTAACAATATATATAAAGTGATAAATAGCATGCACAAACAATAAAATTAAACAATATCATAAACTATAAATATTTAATAAACCTTCTCAAGCCTCAAGTGCCTAATAGCATAATATAACTTAAAAATTAGGTCCAAACCTTGTTTGGTAAGAAAAACCCAAAGAAAAAAGTGCAATATCGGCCAATATCAGGCTGATACATATCGGTTGATATATCGGCCAATAATGACCGATATAGGTTGATATTGGCTCAAAACGATATGGCGGATTTTTTTTCATAGAATTGTGTTGGCATGGGTTCAAAATGGATATATCAACCATATCGGCCGATATTTAGAACCATGCTTGTAGCTTGCCAAAAGTGTTTGTGGATTTACTATAAATGATGACATGATTTCTTCTCCAATATATTCCATTGCAGGTTTATATTTGGAACCTCTACAGAATAAAAAAAGAAAAAGTGTTGAAAGGAGAAGTCTTGGATCAATTAATGTTGCAGGAAAATACAAATCCTACGAAATCCAATTGATTTTCTGAGGAAGCTATCCTCAGATAAAAATGCTTTAAATATGCTCAATGGAATGGCGATATTTTTCCTGTTCGGATACTTAATATACTTCAAATGAAAAGGTTCCTCAATATTTAGAACATTCATAGTCAAGAAGAGGCTCCTTTTGGTGTAGTAAGACATCATGAATCTGGCAAGTTTTCTAGTCAAGGGCGAACTCAATGTTCAATGCTCATACTATTTTAAAAGCTTTTTTAAGAGAAAAGGGCTCCTTCCAGGGACTCTGGAATACAAAATTGCAGAAGCTCACAGAAGATACATCAAAAAAGAAAAGTTAAAAAGGAAATTTCTGGACAAAAGGGAAACACGCAAAGCTCTTATTCGAACACTAGAATCAAAATTGTGAGACAAGATTCCCTAGCTAGAGTTGAATCTTTTAAGAGTATTGTGAGGAATGAGTTTCAAAGTGTTTTGCATGGTTTGAAATCTTGGTGTCGGTATCGGTATCGGCCCACTATTTTGGTATCAGTATCGGTGGCAATATGGGGTGTCAATATCGGCAATATCAGCCATATCGGTTCTAATATTGATCAATACTATATGCTTAATATCGTATTGGGTACCTCAAAATTCCGATTCGATATTGCCGATATATATTGGAATCAGTCGATATTTGAAATCATGGTATTTCGTGTCTTGTGGTTTTTGTTTTGTTTTTGTGTCTAACATCAATGTACTACCTTTTTTATCTATTATAAAATTTTTGTTTATTGCTGCACACACATAATTATATATTTATGCATGCATGTGTAGGAATTTCCTACAATGGCATTTCAAAACACAATGGATATTCTAATAGATGATCCCGGTTGACTTCCATGCTCTGTAATGTTTGTGAATGAAAATGTGGTTTGAAGATCATAAAATGAATGGTTTCTATTAGGAAAAATGACACCATTTGAGGCATGGGCATAAGGGCTTTAAACCACATGGCGTTTCATTCACAAATATTTTCATGCAGAGCATGATGAACGGTTTGATGACTAAAACATAATTAGAAAAGTGGTACAATTCACATGTATTTATACTTTGCTTTATGTTTAGTGTGCTAAGTGATATGTTTGGACATGAGATGTATGAATTTTTTAAAGATTTGTCATGATTTTTTCAGAATTTTTTGAGCTTTCTATGTAGCATTTTGCGCGTATCGCCCGAAACTGATCCGAGACGCCACGATCGATCTGTCTCATTGCCCGTGAACAATGATATGGATCTAATGACATCTTTCATGGGTGATCCAAGATGAAATACATATTTATCAAGTACTCTAGCTCAACTTAACGACATGATGGCTATAGTAACAAAAGATATGTTGTGTCTTTAAGTTTTCATAGCGTTTCCAAATGCTCATTCATTCTCTTTGCAACTTTTTAACCACCCAATAGGGTATATGAGCCATACTATACATCACTAAATAAATATATTTAAGTATATAAATAGTGTATAATGGTTTTTATAGAATGTATATATTTTTGGCACGTGAAACGAAAGTTGACTTGGTATAAAATAAAATTTATTAAGGATTATTTTTGAAAAAGACAATTTAAATAAATTTATTAAGGAATTTGGTTTATGTTTTCGATAAAATATCTTGTTTCTACAAATTTTATTGAACTTTAGTTTATAAAAAATATATTTATTTAATATTTGCTATGATTTGGATTATCCTTAAAGGTTTCTTTGGTTCAAAAAATGAAGTTATTGTTACTATTATCATTGACTTTGCTATTAAAACATATATATGATGAATTTGAAGATTTCAAAGAATTAAAAGAGTAGTCTGCTTCTAAGAAGGAAAATGAAAAAAAATTGAAATCACATAGGAGAAGTAAAACAGCATATTTTTTCTTCCACTTTATTGTTCTTTTTTTTCCCTAGTGCCTAGTAATTTCTCTTTTCTTCTCTGCTTCATTTCTAGTGCCAGTGCTTAAAACAAAGATCTCTTTTCTAAGTTTTTTTTGCCCCCTATTGGTCATAGGGAGAGAAGATCATGATGTTTCCCGGAGGGGGGAGAAAAGAGAGAGAGAGAGAGAGGGGTTACTAATCCTAATTTATTTCCCTAATATATGATGAGTTTCTTTATTTTAAGTTTCTTTTATTAGATAAAGGATCTTTAATTAAAATGAAATCTTGATTTCTTTCTTGAGGAGAGGAGAGAGTGAAGATAGTATCCTAATTTCTTCCCTAATAAACGATAAGTTTCTTTATTTGAAGTTTTATTTATGAGACAAATTAGATTAGAATCTTTATTTATAATGAACAGCTACAAATAAAATGTGATATTCTAAATGAATCAGTAAATTCAGTTTGGTACGTGAGCGAAAATGTGTCACCAAATTAGAAACCCAATCAAAAGAGTCATGATTATAGTACTAGAGATGAATAATAAATGCACACACTACACCTGCTCAACATACTTTTGAATAGATAGAGACCGCAGATCCTATTTTAGGGAATAGCATCAAGAGATTACAAATTAAACAATAGTCATTTGCCAGATACATTAATTACCTGGGGATTGAGACAATGAGAATTCCCGTGCACTAAACGATTGGATACGACAATACCATATGATACAGTATGGCCTGGAAGATGGAACTGTTAGTGGCAAAACATAGATAAATTTCAGTGGGATATGGCGAGATGTGGTTTTACCAATGAGCCTTTCGTATTTACATGAAAGCATGATTTCATTTAACTCTAAATAGTTATGAAACCTTTATATGTCTTTTAATAGTCTTTTTCATTACTTTTTGAAAAATCGAGAATATTGAATCTGAAACCGAAATTTACACCTGAAACTTCCTAAACTTCCAGGAGCAACTGGAATCAAAACTCTAAGAAGGGGACTGATTCTAAAAATGTGTTTCCAAACCTTTCTCAATAGTGTATCTGTCATAAAAATTAGTATTTCATAGATTTGAATGGCTATTATAGGTAGCAAGTCTTGGTTTTTCATTCTTTCTTCTCACATCTTAATCCGATTCTTCCCTTCTTTATCATAAAGGAGTAAGGGGAGAGAGACATGTAGAAACCCTTGCCACTGTTGTCATTCCTGTTCATGTAATTTTATGTCCAACCACTGTAAACAGATCTGTTCAGAAGTGTTACATGGTGCTGGTACTATCTGGACAATGTACTTTTCTGTTTGTGCATCCTTTTTCTATTGTCGTAATCTCTTAATGAGTTACCACTACACTCTTTCCTGGTTCCATTCATGTAATGCTATGTGCAAACATTACAAATGAATATCTCTTCTGTAATGTTGGATGATGCTTGTGGTATCTGGACGATGTGCTTTCCATTTGTGTGCCATTTACTTCCCATTGATCTCATAATCGTTTTCTTGTTTATTTAATTCTTTTCATTATGAAGGTATTTCATGCCTGAACCTGTTGCTGTTCTAGGAAGAAAGATGTTTATTACTGCCATCTTACATCTAAGATATATCATATAATAATATTCATTTAATTCAACGCAACTAAAAGACTCAAGTTTTGTGGAAGTATGGTTTGCTTCTACCCTTTAACCTTCAATTGCTTGATTCTGACATCTGAAGGGCAGTGTCTGGTCTTCACTACCCCAGTAAATGTTTCGTCTATAAAGCCACCAAAGCCTTTCTTATTGGCCCTGGCATCTCAGGATTCTGCATCGTTTTTCCGTGACAGAAGTGTTGGTGCTGATTCTCCATTGTCTGTAAGTTTGGGATCTGGAAGGTTACATCCACTTATCGGTTACACTTTTTAATGCTTTACCATTACATTTCATCCTAGATTTTGAGAACACTGTGATTAATTTATGTATAATATACAGGGATTGATTGCAATGTTTGCTGCAGTTGATGCTCTTTCTCATATTGGTGGTTTGGATGAGCTTGATAAACAGGTCAGCTTGCTATGAAATCATTCCCAAATACATTAATTTTGATAATGTGTGTTTACATATATATGTATATGCACACACATATATATGACAATGATTACATGAGCATCATAATATGATAATTCCATAAGTATAAAATTTTGAGAGAGATCATCATCATCAGACAATCCCACGAACTAAAAGATCTTGACAGAGATCAACATCATATTACAATTCCAGAAGCCCAGAATTGCACTTAGTTTCCTAATGAAATCTTCCTAAACTCCACCAAAATACAACAAAATCCTAAAACCCACATCATATAGAAAATGAAAAAAATTGTATTAACAAGTACTAACATAGGTTCGGATTTCAGTAAAACCCACAACATATGAAAAATGAAAAAAATGTAGTAACAAGTACTAAAATAGGTTCGGATTACAACAAAATTCTCATCATAATAAAAGTTACAGCAAGATCTTTTTCTGTGGAGCCATAGAAGCTAAACAGAGAAGAAAGACACCATCTTTACAGACAAAGCCCGTATGGGTCTCCTCGAATCTCGAAATAGTTTGCACCTTTGCAATCCAAACCTCCAAAAGAAAGAAAAAAGGAGAGATCTTATAGGAGATTAGGCTTTCATAGGAGATGAGTTTCAGGGGTGTGCCAAATTGAAGAGATGGGAGATCTGTACTCTTGAGAGGACGTGTCAGAGCTCATCAAGGAGTACTAAAAAGAAGAGAGCAGATCAAGAGAGATTGAAAGAGAGAATTAGGGGAGGCGGCAAGTTGTCATTGTCCAGAGGCGAGTTGTCCATTTAGCCACACACGGGCGTGTCACGAACCGCTCCATCTTGGTGCACTTGGGCTCATCTTAGGCTCATTTGGGCTCATCCCATGTGGTGAGAGGTTCTAGAGTCTTCTTGGATAATATTGTAAATACTATGTAAAGTGAGATATTCCCTAGAAGATTCCATTAGAGGGATATTCCTAGAGGATTCTAGAACAAGATATTTAGGGATGAATATAAGGGAGGTTCTAGATATTCTAGAAGCCTCCAATTCTAGAGAATTCTTTTACAAGCCCTTGCCTATAAATAGGGGCCAAGAGTGCTCATTTGTAATCATCAAGGAAAGCAAGAGTAAGCAATACAAGTTTCCACTTCTTCTCCAAGTGTTCTCTCTCTCTTGAGTGAGTGAGTGTGAGGGTTAGGCTGACTTAGCTTCGCTTCTAAGGAAAAAGAGCGAGTTAAGTGCCGCACGGGTTCGAGTGGTTCGAAGTCAAAAGAATCCGCCCGTGACAGTTGGTATCAGAGGTTAGATTCGGGAGTGATAATGTCGAGCTCCGATCTTCGTTCTGAGATGGGTGGAGTTGTAGATCCAAAGGATGCCCCCAAGCCTCATAGGGAGAAATCCCGAGATGTCATGGTGACGCTGGAGGCACGGTTAGCTAAGATGGAGTTTACCGTGGCGGATAAGCTGGAGGCTTACGACGAGCGCATCGAAAAGCTAGAGTCTGCGGGAGACGAGCTTCAGGAGGAGATGCAGTCGGCCTTGAATTCCGCCGTCGACATGTTGCAGCAAGGGAACACTTTCTTGAGGGAGGAGAACGCGGTTCTGCGGAACCACGTGGAGGTACTCTTGAAGGAGTTGGCCGAGCTTAAGAAGAGGATCGACCAACACGATGTCGCATTGGCAGCTCGAGGTATGGTGTCACATCCTTTTATGGCTAAAGATGTGCCCAAGCCGAAGCCTTACAAGGGGTCTCGGAATGCTCGGGAGATTGATAACTTCCTTTGGAGTATGGAAGTCTACTTCAATGCTGTCGGATTTCGAGACGATGCATCCAAGATTCAAGCTGTGCCTCTTTATCTTGAAGACATCGCTACGTTGTGGTGGCGTAGGCGATGTGAAGATATGAAGAAGGGCACATGCTCCATCAACACATGGGAAGAGTTCAAGGCGGATCTTAAGCGGCAGTTCTATCCGGAGAATGCAGAGGACGAGGCCCGAGGTAAACTTCGACGCCTTACCCAAAAGGTTCCATTCGTGATTATGTCAAAGAATTTTCAGAAACTACTGTTGAAGATCCCCGACATGGGCGAGAAAGACTCCCCTATTCTCGTTCATGGATGGCCTCTCTGGATGGGCCAGGATGGAATTACAAAGGCGAGGGGCCAAACCCTTGCCCAAGCCATGCAAGTGGCCGAGTCTCTTATCGAGTTCAAGAAGATAGGAGATTCATCCAAACCAAAGACAAGAGGAGCAAGTCTGCTAAAGGTGGGGGAGAAAAGGAGAAACCATCTAAGGAGTTCCCACTTAAGCCGGCATTTGAGAAGGGAAAGTTTCGCGGCAACACCAATGGAGGAGGCGATCGTCTGAAGAAGTTAGCATGCTACTTTTGTGGAGATCCCCACAAAATCATGGACTGTCCAAGAGGGCTAATCTCGCTGCTCTTGTCCAAAGGAAGAAGAAAAGCAACCGGAGGAGACTAGGCTTCACTCACTTCGTCTCCTCAATGCGATCAAGGCAAAGGTGGATGAAAGGCCTCGAGGGGCAATGTTCGTCGAGACAACCATCTCCGGTAAGACCTTCAAGGCCCTTCTAGATACTGGAGCTTCTCATTTTCTTATTTCAAGTGATGTTGCTAGCAAGTTGGGCCTTAAGATCTTTAAGGGAGGAGGCGCCATTAAGGCCGTCAACTCTAGTCCCACTCCTATCGATGACGTAGCTCACAAGATGGATGTGAGCATAGGGGAGTGGCATGGCCAGGAGAACCTGACAGTCGTGACCATGGACGACCTCGATGTGGTGCTTGGCTTGGAGTTTCTGGACAAAGTGAAGGCCGTGTTGGTTCCCTACACCAACACTATGTGCATCCTTGAAGGGAAGGCGTGCACAGTTCAGCTCAAGCGGGAGAGCGTATCATCCAAAATGCTCTCGGCATTACAGATATCCAAGGGAGTTCGACGTCATGAGCCGACCTTTCTTGGTACTGGTTAGACGAGAAAGGTGTGTTTATTATGAAGCAAATGTATTTGATGTACCCTTTCTTATCTCCGCTATAGCATAGGGCTATACCGAGTCGATTCTCAGGGAGAGCTCGCGATGGAAGCTTTAACGTGTGGTAGTGAAGTGAACAAACGAGTATTCTTCTCTTTCTTATAAACTTAATGAATCAAGTGAAAAAGAAACTAAAGAAAAGGATGGATATGTTCATGGTGGAATCGTTGGAAAAGAAATCAAGAAGAGGATTTGGTATTCACAAGAAAAGAAATGAAAGACTTGGATGAAAGAGAACCATGACTAGCTTACCTTACTACCTTACCAATTCTTACCAAACTCCGTGATAGTGAAGGCTTGCCTCATGTTGTCACTCCATCGGCGTGGATTCGTCTCGCGTGTTGACCTAATTACTTTCTCACTTGAATGACGGTGGTTTAACCGTCAGAGAAGAGAAGATCATACACTTGCAAGATGAAGAAAATCAATCACCCATGAGTTAGTGAAGATGGCAAGGCTAGTAGTAAACTAGTACATGGTAGGAAAATTAGCTACAACAAGCCATAAGAAAAATACAAGAAAGCATGAAGTAAATTGCAAGTAATTAAAGAAAGCAATAAAGAAAGCAATTAAAGAATGCAAGAAAACTAGAACCAAGCTTCAAGTAGAGGAAGGAGGATGGATCAATCCTTGTTGCTTCAAGTTGTCATCCTTGATTACACAAGCTCTCTCCCTCACAATCACTCTCTTTTACATTGATTTCTAGGGAAGAAGAAGAGGGATCTAAAGAACAAACCTAAAGAGAAAAATACATGAAAATTACAACAACTAAACTAATCTCCTCTCTTCTCCATTCAGTCTTTGTACGCAGGTCAAGTGCAGATATTTATAGCATTCAGAGAGAAGGCTCCAGAAGACGAGACAGCTGGCAAAATCTGGCGCCCAACGGCCCAGATTTTGCGGCGGAAGCGCGGCAAATCTCGGCAGTTCTGTGGCCGTTGGCCACAACTTTCTGTTGTGAGTTTGTTACGAAGTTGTTAGCCACGTGGTATATCTGGAATCTTCGTTTGTTGCGCGGATTTCTCTGGATCTGGGATTTGAATTTGGCTTTATCTTTAATCTTGATTAATCACTTAATTATGGTTAATTAAGTGATTATTTGGATATCTCTCCTTTAAGTGTGTACCTGCAAATATGTAGAGAAGAGGAGTAAAAATCACATATTTATTTGTAATATGCATGGGAATTATGATGTAAAATATGCAATATTGGATACCAATCACACCCCCACACTTATTCTTTTGCTCGTCCCGAGCAAAAACAAAGAAAAAGAAAAGAAAATCTATACTACCAGTTTTATTACACCACTTTCGCAGGTGACGCGATTGCACTGAGCATGTGCAACAAGCCGTTAAACCTCTAAGTTACCCTAGAGGAGGAGTGTTGTCTCCTGAGGGTTTTCAGCGGATTACACCCACAAAATCCTTAAAGAAAGAAAACAAATGTTAGTATTTTGAAAATTCATTTTGAAAGAGAGACATGTTTTCGAACTATTTTTGCAAAAATATAAGTGATCCTAGGTCATAAGTCCACCTATAATCATTCTTCCTTAAACTTAGTCTCCATGCAAGATCTTGTTTTTAATTAAGGTAAGAATTCAAAATTGGATTGAATACTTTATCTTTCATAAAACCTAGATAGTATGCACACCGTGTAAGTGAAGATTTCTGGGATTTCAACTCCAACCATTAAGCCATTTATTTATATATATTTATTTTCTCTTTTTTTTTTCTTTTTCTTCCCTTAGTTTTCTTAGGCTTTCTAGTTCACCCATGTAGCGAGCCTATAACCGATGACTCCCAAACCAGATGGTTCTAGGGCACCAAATGAGAAAACATCCCTCGGGTTAAAGGACTCGAGTGAAAAAGGCCACAAAACTAAAGGGGATTATTTATAATCACCGTTAGGCGTGAATAATCATGCTTCTTGAGGCACAATTATCCAGCTTAATAAGTGAGATCACCGTTAGGCGTGAGTAACCATACTTCTTGAGGCATAGTTATGCAGCTTAATAAGTGATCTTTTATTTATAATTTTTTTTCTTTTTTTTATATGGCATTTTGGTCTTTGTTTCCATCCAAGAAATGTGTAAGTGTAAAGTGCATATTATCTAAGGCAAAAAATTCAAGATAAAAATATCTCACCACTTTTACTTATCCTATAATTTCAAACAAGATCTATTATTTCAACTAGGTTTAAAATGTCATAATTAAGGCTTTCTTAATTCCTAAGATACATCTTAATTTTCTTAAAAATAGATCAAAACTTTGTCTCTTTTTTCAAAAAGTTTTTATTTTTATATTTTTTTATTTTTTATTTTTGTAAAAGAAATGTAAAAGAAAGAAAATCTAAAAACTCTATGTTAGTAAACCCTCCCCCCACACTTATTTTATGCATTGTCCTCAATGCATCGTGATATATGTATGGATGAAACAAATAGAAAGGGAAGGAAAAATATACCTCAAGGTGGTGGTTCCGGTGGTGGTCGGATTGGTCCACGAAACATGGCCCAATCAACTTTTCTTTGGGTTTTGAGGAACCCACCAGAAATCTCAATAATATGACCCACAAAAATGATGTGTGCATTTAAGATTATTATGTACATGCCCCCATCTAATTTCCAAATTCTTAAAATAATTTCTGAGTTAAATTTATCAACTACCTTGTCCCAGAATGGAATATAGAATGATAGAACGGTTGACTTGGACTCGGAAAGGAACACCGACTCAGGGAAGTGAATGAAGTCAAGTAAAGGTTCAGGAGTCGGAATGGATTCAGGAACTGGGTCCAAGTCAAGAAAATGAAGCTCAAGTCCACATTCAGTTTCCCATGATGGAATGTGACTATCTAAGATTAGTGATTCAAGTTCAGGAGGGTTAGGAATCAAAACTGACTCTAAAATGTTACTCAAATTGGGTAACAAAACAGGAGTCATTAATGATTCAGGTATTTGAACTAAATCACAAACTTGAGGGTCAAAGTCACATTTCTCATTGAGTTCAATTCCACAAAATTGTGATCTTGCCAATTTGTCAATAGGATCTTCAAAAAGGTATAATTGGTCAAGTTCAACATGATCCTCAAAGATGGGTGATTCAACTTCATTGTGAATTGGGCAAGGATCCAAGGTTGACTCCGGGAAAAGATTGATGTGAGGTAGAGATACCGGAGTCATTATCGAATCAGAAAAGAGGATTGAATCACTAAGTTGGAGTTCAAGATCACGTTCCTTATGTAATTCAATTTCAGAAAAATGTGAACTTGCCAATTTATCAATGGGATTTTCAGAAGTATGGAATTGGCCAAGTTCAATGTGATCATCATAAAATATTGGTGATTGTGTTTCACAATGGATAGGTACTGGATTCAATTCTGACTTTGGAAATGGATTGAAATCAGGTAAGGATATGGAAGTCATGATTGAATCAGGAAGTAGAGTTGAATCATCTGGTGAAAGTTCAGGATCATAATCATGTTCAAGTTCAATTTCAGGGAAAGGAAAACTTGCCAAAATGTCAATTGGATCTGAAGTTTGGACAAGTTCATTTGTAGGAGATGAAAAATTTGCCAAAATGTCAATGGGATTTGACGTTTGGACAAGTTCAATTTTAGGAAATGAAAAACTTGCCAAAATGGAATCTGAAGTTTGGACAAGTTCAGGTGGTTGTGCTGAAATTGAATCTTGATTTCCAAAACAACATGACTCTTTGGCTCGGACAGAATGGTTAGTGACTTTAGAAGAATGAGAATGAAGAGTTTGAATCATCAATTCTACGTCACGATTACGATCATTTCGAGTCTGAGCCAAGAATTCAAGCATCTTTTCACAATTCATTGGTTCATCATTTTGTTGAAAAGATGAAGTGTTGTCTTGGAATTGGTGATGAAATTGTGAGTCAAAAATGTGTGGTGATGGAAAAGTGGACTCACACAAGAAATCATTACTCATAAATGGTTGTTCATTAGGAAAAGGTGGAACTGAGTAAGACTCTTGAAAATACTGTGGAATTGGAGAGGAAAATGGGTCTGGAAGTGTCTGCTCAGCTCTCTGTAAATTGGCTTCTAAACTCCTTAGTAACTCAGATTTTTCTTCACATGGTTCAGAAAAAAGAGTATATGAAGCAGAATCGGGAAATGAATCTTGTGAATATTGTGGACTTGGTGGAAATGGTGGACAAGGAGGTTGATAATTAAACTCGGGGGACTGGAATCCCCAATGACTCGATGAAGAGTTGAAATTATTTTGGACATTATAATTGTTAGATGGGGGGTATGGGTCATATTGATTCGGATAAGGCCAACCCGGTGTATTTGGTTGGTGCATATTGTAAAACACCGGGTTGGAATTATCCGAATATGGAGATGGTGTGAAATATGGATTATTATTATGATGGAAAGAATTGTAATTGTAAGCCATATCACACAATCACAAACAAAAACAAACAAACAAACAAACAAAAGAAAGAAAAATTCTAACCTAAGTTAGGGTAGACTTAGACCTAGACGACTCCTAACTGATAGACTGTCCACAGGAGGTTTAGTGTAGACTCTAACCACAAGCTAATCAGCCAGGGAAGGGTAAGGTTGGTGGGAGGTTTTCCGTCCGAAGACGTTCCTTAATTAAGTAACCAGCAACCTTCGGGCTTTCGGCCCTCAACCCCTTTCCTAGACACTGATTTTGCAAGAGTTAAATTCCAACACTTTTCCCCCTTAGGATAATCTCCTAAGTGAGTCCGAGATGTCCCTAGGGCCAACGTCTACTTTTTATTAAATTAGGCTTGGGTTAGTGAGTGCTTGGGAAAATGATTTTCGGGCTAAGGAAAGGGTAATGACCTCCCCACCTTATCTTATTTACGGGTTATGCCCTTAAAATTGATTTGTGCAAGTGTACAAGAAATATAGCTAGGATACACTCAAAGCATGAAAATCAAGCAAGGAGTTTGTCCTAGTCTAAATGCAATGCAAACACGTACCTTGCCTCCAGCACTCTTCAACAGTAAAAGTAAAGAATTGAAGAGACACGTGCCTAAAATGCAAGTGTCTAAACAATTTTTAACAATTCAACCAACTTTTTACTGTTTTTTAATTAAGCAGGTATATGGTGAAAAATACAGGATTTCAAGTATAGCAGCAGATGTATTTTGCAGATCTGAAGCCCCTGCAGAAAATTTGTCAGAAGTGAACTCCTCTGTGCCGCGGCCGCGCGGCTTTTGCCGTGGGAACGCGGCACTTTGGAGGGATCCTGGTCTCTGCTTTCAAGAGCAGAGGCCCAGGTCCACTTGTATGTGACTGCAATGAATATTTTCCTGTTTTTTTACCTGTAACCTGCAAACAGAGAAGAAGAATCGTTTAGTACTTCACTTTTAGACCAAAAAGAATGTCGCTCTCCCCGGCAACGGCGCCATTTTGGTTAGACGAGAAAGGTGTGTTTATTATGAAGCAAATGTATTTGATGTACCCTTTCTTATCTCCGCTGTAGCATAGGGCTATACCGAGTCGATTCTCAGGGAGAGCTCGCGATGGAAGCTTTAACGTGTGGTAGTGAAGTGAACAAACGAGTATTCTTCTCTTTCTTATAAACTTAATGAATCAAGTGAAAAAGAAACTAAAGAAAAGGATGGATATGTTCATGGTGGAAATCGTTGGAAAAGAAATCAAGAAGAGGATTTGGTATTCACAAGAAAAGAAATGAAAGACTTGGATGAAAGAGAACCATGACTAGCTTACCTTATTACCTTACCAATTCTTACCAAACTCCGTGATAGTGAAGGCTTGCCTCATGTTGTCACTCCATCGGCGTGGATTCGTCTCGCGTGTTGACCTAATTACTTTCTCACTTGAATGACGGTGGTTTAACCGTCGGAGAAGAGAAGATCATACACTTGCAAGATGAAGAAAAGCAATCACCCATGAGTTAGTGAAGATGGCAAGGCTAGTAGTAAACTAGTACATGGTAGGAAAATTAGCTACAACAAGCCATAAGAAAAATACAAGAAAGCATGAAGTAAATTGCAAGTAATTAAAGAAAGCAATAAAGAAAACAATTAAAGAATGTAAGAAAACTAGAACCAAGCTTCAAGTAGAGGAAGGAGGATGGATCAATCCTTGTTGCTTCAAGTTGTCATCCTTGATTACACAAGCTCTCTCCCTCACAATCACTCTCTTTTACATTGATTTCTAGGGAAGAAGAAGAGGGATCTAAAGAACAAAACCTAAAGAGAAAAATACATGAAAATTACAACAACTAAACTAATCTCTTCTCTTCTCCATTCAGTCTTTGTACGCAGGTCAAGTGCAGATATTTATAGCATTCAGAGAGAAGGCTCCAGAAGACGAGACAGCTGGCAAAATCTGGCGCCCAACGGCCCAGATTTTGCGGCGGAAGCGCGGCAAATCTCGGCAGTTCTGTGGCCGTTGGCCAACAACTTTCTGTTGTGAGTTTGTTACGAAGTTGTTAGCCACGTGGTATATCTGGAATCTTCGTTTGTTGCGCGGATTTCTCTGGATCTGGGATTTGAATTTGGCTTTATCTTTAATCTTGATTAATCACTTAATTATGGTTAATTAAGTGATTATTTGGATATCTCTCCTTTAAGTGTGTACCTGCAAATATGTAGAGAAGAGGAGTAAAAATCACATATTTATTTGTAATATGCATGGGAATTATGATGTAAAATATGCAATATTAGATACCAATCACACCCCCACACTTATTCTTTTGCTCGTCCCGAGCAAAAACAAAGAAAAAGAAAAGAAAATCTATACTACCAGTTTTATTACACCACTTTCGCAGGTGACGCGATTGCACTGAGCATGTGCAACAAGCCGTTAAACCTCTAAGTTACCCTAGAGGAGGAGTGTTGTCTCCTGAGGGTTTTCAGCGGATTACACCCACAAAATCCTTAAAGAAAGAAAACAAATGTTAGTATTTTGAAAATTCATTTTGAAAGAGAGACATGTTTTCGAACTATTTTTGCAAAAATATAAGTGATCCTAGGTCATAAGTCCACCTATAATCATTCTTCCTTAAACTTAGTCTCCATGCAAGATCTTGTTTTTAATTAAGGTAAGAATTCAAAATTGGATTGAATACTTTATCTTTCATAAAACCTAGATAGTATGCACACCGTGTAAGTGAAGATTTCTGGGATTTCAACTCCAACCATTAAGCCATTTATTTATATATATTTATTTTTCTCTTTTTTTTTCTTTTTCTTCCCTTAGTTTTCTTAGGCTTTCTAGTTCACCCATGTAGCGAGCCTATAACCGATGACTCCCAAACCAGATGGTTCTAGGGCACCAAATGAGAAAACATCCCTCGGGTTAAAGGACTCGAGTGAAAAAGGCCACAAAACTAAAGGGGATTATTTATAATCACCGTTAGGCGTGAATAATCATGCTTCTTGAGGCACAATTATCCAGCTTAATAAGTGAGATCACCGTTAGGCGTGAGTAACCATGCTTCTTGAGGCATAGTTATGCAGCTTAATAAGTGATCTTTTATTTATAATTTTTTTTCTTTTTTTTTTATATGGCATTTTTGGTCTTTGTTTCCATCCAAGAAATGTGTAAGTGTAAAGTGCATATTATCTAAGGCAAAAAATTCAAGATAAAAATATCTCACCACTTTTACTTATCCTATAATTTCAAACAAGATCTATTATTTCAACTAGGTTTAAAATGTCATAATTAAGGCTTTCTTAATTCCTAAGATACATCTTAATTTTCTTAAAAATAGATCAAAACTTTGTCTCTTTTTTCAAAAAGTTTTTATTTTTATATATTTTTATTTTTTTATTTTTGTAAAAGAAATGTAAAAGAAAGAAAATCTAAAAACTCTATGTTAGTAAACCCTCCCCCCACACTTATTTTATGCATTGTCCTCAATGCATCGTGATATATGTATGGATGAAACAAATAGAAAGGGAAGGAAAAATATACCTCAAGGTGGTGGTTCCGGTGGTGGTCGGATTGGTCCACGAAACATGGCCCAATCAACTTTTCTTTGGGTTTTGAGGAACCCACCAGAAATCTCAATAATATGACCCACAAAAATGATGTGTGCATTTAAGATTATTATGTACATGCCCCCATCTAATTTCCAAATTCTTAAAATAATTTCTGAGTTAAATTTATCAACTACCTTGTCCCAGAATGGAATATAGAATGATAGAACGGTTGACTTGGACTCGGAAAGGAACACCGACTCAGGGAAGTGAATGAAGTCAAGTAAAGGTTCAGGAGTCGGAATGGATTCAGGAACTGGGTCCAAGTCAAGAAAATGAAGCTCAAGTCCACATTCAGTTTCCCATGATGGAATGTGACTATCTAAGATTAGTGATTCAAGTTCAGGAGGGTTAGGAATCAAAACTGACTCTAAAATGTTACTCAAATTGGGTAACAAAACAGGAGTCATTAATGATTCAGGTATTTGAACTAAATCACAAACTTGAGGGTCAAAGTCACATTTCTCATTGAGTTCAATTCCACAAAATTGTGATCTTGCCAATTTGTCAATAGGATCTTCAAAAAGGTATAATTGGTCAAGTTCAACATGATCCTCAAAGATGGGTGATTCAACTTCATTGTGAATTGGGCAAGGATCCAAGGTTGACTCCGGGAAAAGATTGATGTGAGGTAGAGATACCGGAGTCATTATCGAATCAGAAAAGAGGATTGAATCACTAAGTTGGAGTTCAAGATCACGTTCCTTATGTAATTCAATTTCAGAAAAATGTGAACTTGCCAATTTATCAATGGGATTTTCAGAAGTATGGAATTGGCCAAGTTCAATGTGATCATCATAAAATATTGGTGATTGTGTTTCACAATGGATAGGTACTGGATTCAATTCTGACTTTGGAAATGGATTGAAATCAGGTAAGGATATGGAAGTCATGATTGAATCAGGAAGTAGAGTTGAATCATCTGGTGAAAGTTCAGGATCATAATCATGTTCAAGTTCAATTTCAGGGAAAGGAAAACTTGCCAAAATGTCAATTGGATCTGAAGTTTGGACAAGTTCATTTGTAGGAGATGAAAAACTTGCCAAAATGTCAATGGGATTTGACGTTTGGACAAGTTCAATTTTAGGAAATGAAAAACTTGCCAAAATGGAATCTGAAGTTTGGACAAGTTCAGGTGGTTGTGCTGAAATTGAATCTTGATTTCCAAAACAACATGACTCTTTGGCTCGGACAGAATGGTTAGTGACTTTAGAAGAATGAGAATGAAGAGTTTGAATCATCAATTCTACGTCACGATTACGATCATTTCGAGTCTGAGCCAAGAATTCAAGCATCTTTTCACAATTCATTGGTTCATCATTTTGTTGAAAAGATGAAGTGTTGTCTTGGAATTGGTGATGAAATTGTGAGTCAAAAATGTGTGGTGATGGAAAAGTGGACTCACACAAGAAATCATTACTCATAAATGGTTGTTCATTAGGAAAAGGTGGAACTGAGTAAGACTCTTGAAAATACTGTGGAATTGGAGAGGAAAATGGGTCTGGAAGTGTCTGCTCAGCTCTCTGTAAATTGGCTTCTAAACTCCTTAGTAACTCAGATTTTTCTTCACATGGTTCAGAAAAAGGAGTATATGAAGCAGAATCGGGAAATGAATCTTGTGAATATTGTGGACTTGGTGGAAATGGTGGACAAGGAGGTTGATAATTAAACTCGGGGGACTGGAATCCCCAATGACTCGATGAAGAGTTGAAATTATTTTGGACATTATAATTGTTAGATGGGGGGTATGGGTCATATTGATTCGGATAAGGCCAACCCGGTGTATTTGGTTGGTGCATATTGTAAAACACCGGGTTGGAATTATCCGAATATGGAGATGGTGTGAAATATGGATTATTATTATGATGGAAAGAATTGTAATTGTAAGCCATATCACACAATCACAAACAAAAACAAACAAACAAACAAACAAACAAAAGAAAGAAAAATTCTAACCTAAGTTAGGGTAGACTTAGACCTAGACGACTCCTAACTGATAGACTGTCCACAGGAGGTTTAGTGTAGACTCTAACCACAAGCTAATCAGCCAGGGAAGGGTAAGGTTGGTGGGAGGTTTTCCGTCCGAAGACGTTCCTTAATTAAGTAACCAGCAACCTTCGGGCTTTCGGCCCTCAACCCCTTTCCTAGACACTGATTTTGCAAGAGTTAAATTCCAACACTTTTCCCCCTTAGGATAATCTCCTAAGTGAGTCCGAGATGTCCCTAGGGCCAACGTCTACTTTTTATTAAATTAGGCTTGGGTTAGTGAGTGCTTGGGAAAATGATTTTCGGGCTAAGGAAAGGGTAATGACCTCCCCACCTTATCTTATTTACGGGTTATGCCCTTAAAATTGATTTGTGCAAGTGTACAAGAAATATAGCTAGGATACACTCAAAGCATGAAAATCAAGCAAGGAGTTTGTCCTAGTCTAAATGCAATGCAAACACGTACCTTGCCTCCAGCACTCTTCAACAGTAAAAGTAAAGAATTGAAGAGACACGTGCCTAAAATGCAAGTGTCTAAACAATTTTTAACAATTCAACCAACTTTTTACTGTTTTTTAATTAAGCAGGTATATGGTGAAAAATACAGGATTTCAAGTATAGCAGCAGATGTATTTTGCAGATCTGAAGCCCCTGCAGAAAATTTGTCAGAAGTGAACTCCTCTGTGCCGCGGCCGCGCGGCTTTTGCCGTGGGAACGCGGCACTTTGGAGGGATCCTGGTCTCTGCTTTCAAGAGCAGAGGCCCAGGTCCACTTGTATGTGACTGCAATGAATATTTTCCTGTTTTTTTACCTGTAACCTGCAAACAGAGAAGAAGAATCGTTTAGTACTTCACTTTTAAACCAAAAGAACGTCGCTCTCCCCGGCAACGGCGCCATTTTGGTTAGACGAGAAAGGTGTGTTTATTATGAAGCAAATGTATTTGATGTACCCTTTCTTATCTCCGCTGTAGCATAGGGCTATACCGAGTCGATTCTAAGGGAGAGCTCGCGATGGAAGCTTTAACGTGTGGTAGTGAAGTGAACAAACTAGTATTCTTCTCTTTCTTATAAACTTAATGAATCAAGTGAAAAAGAAACTAAAGAAAAGATAGATATGTTCATGGTGGAAATCGTTGGAAAAGAAATCAAGAAGAGGATTTGGTATTCACAAGAAAAGAAATGAAAGACTTGGATGAAAGAGAACCATGACTAGCTTACCTTATTACCTTACCAATTCTTACCAAACTCCGTGATAGTGAAGGCTTGCCTCATGTTGTCACTCCATCGGCGTGGATTCGTCTCGCGTGTTGACCTTATTACTTTCTCACTTGAATGACGGTGGTTTAACCGTCGGAGAAGAGAAGATCATACACTTGCAAGATGAAGAAAAGCAATCACCCATGAGTTAGTGAAGATGGCAAGGCTAGTAGTAAACTAGTACATGGTAGGAAAATTAGCTACAACAAGCCATAAGAAAAATACAAGAAAGCATGAAGTAAATTGCAAGTAATTAAAGAAAGCAATAAAGAAAACAATTAAAGAATGTAAGAAAACTAGAACCAAGCTTCAAGTAGAGGAAGGAGGATGGATCAATCCTTGTTGCTTCAAGTTGTCATCCTTGATTACACAAGCTCTCTCCCTCACAATCACTCTCTTTTACATTGATTTCTAGGGAAGAAGAAGAGGGATCTAAAGAACAAAACCTAAAGAGAAAAATACATGAAAATTACAACAACTAAACTAATCTCCTCTCTTCTCCATTCAGTCTTTGTACGCAGGTCAAGTGCAGATATTTATAGCATTCAGAGAGAAGGCTCCAGAAGACGAGACAGCTGGCAAAATCTGGCGCCCAACGGCCCAGATTTTGCGGCGGAAGCGCGGCAAATCTCGGCAGTTCTGTGGCCGTTGGCCAACAACTTTCTGTTGTGAGTTTGTTACGAAGTTGTTAGCCACGTGGTATATCTGGAATCTTCGTTTGTTGCGCGGATTTCTCTGGATCTGGGATTTGAATTTGGCTTTATCTTTAATCTTGATTAATCACTTAATTATGGTTAATTAAGTGATTATTTGGATATCTCTCCTTTAAGTGTGTACCTGCAAATATGTAGAGAAGAGAGTAAAAATCACATATTTATTTGTAATATGCATGGGAATTATGATGTAAAATATGCAATATTGGATACCAATCACACCCCCACACTTATTCTTTTGCTCGTCCCGAGCAAAAACAAAGAAAAAGAAAAGAAAATCTATACTACCAGTTTTATTACACCACTTTCGCAGGTGACGCGATTGCACTGAGCATGTGCAACAAGCCGTTAAACCTCTAAGTTACCCTAGAGGAGGAGTGTTGTCTCCTGAGGGTTTTCAGCGGATTACACCCACAAAATCCTTAAAGAAAGAAAACAAATGTTAGTATTTTGAAAATTCATTTTGAAAGAGAGACATGTTTTCGAACTATTTTTGCAAAAATATAAGTGATCCTAGGTCATAAGTCCACCTATAATCATTCTTCCTTAAACTTAGTCTCCATGCAAGATCTTGTTTTTAATTAAGGTAAGAATTCAAAATTGGATTGAATACTTTATCTTTCATAAAACCTAGATAGTATGCACACCGTGTAAGTGAAGATTTCTGGGATTTCAACTCCAACCATTAAGCCATTTATTTATATATATTTATTTTTCTCTTTTTTTTTCTTTTTCTTCCCTTAGTTTTCTTAGGCTTTCTAGTTCACCCATGTAGCGAGCCTATAACCGATGACTCCCAAACCAGATGGTTCTAGGGCACCAAATGAGAAAACATCCCTCGGGTTAAAGGACTCGAGTGAAAAAGGCCACAAAACTAAAGGGGATTATTTATAATCACCGTTAGGCGTGAATAATCATGCTTCTTGAGGCACAATTATCCAGCTTAATAAGTGAGATCACCGTTAGGCGTGAGTAACCATGCTTCTTGAGGCATAGTTATGCAGCTTAATAAGTGATCTTTTATTTATAATTTTTTTCTTTTTTTTTTTATATGGCATTTTTGGTCTTTGTTTCCATCCAAGAAATGTGTAAGTGTAAAGTGCATATTATCTAAGGCAAAAAATTCAAGATAAACATATCTCACCACTTTTACTTATCCTATAATTTCAAACAAGATCTATTATTTCAACTAGGTTTAAAATGTCATAATTAAGGCTTTCTTAATTCCTAAGATACATCTTAATTTTCTTAAAAAAGATCAAAACTTTGTCTCTTTTTTCAAAAAGTTTTTATTTTTATATTTTTTTATTTTTTTATTTTTGTAAAAGAAATGTAAAAGAAAGAAAATCTAAAAACTCTATGTTAGTAAACCCTCCCCCCACACTTATTTTATGCATTGTCCTCAATGCATCGTGATATATGTATGCATGAAACAAATAGAAAGGGAAGGAAAAATATACCTCAAGGTGGTGGTTCCGGTGGTGGTCGGATTGGTCCACGAAACATGGCCCAATCAACTTTTCTTTGGGTTTTGAGGAACCCACCAGAAATCTCAATAATATGACCCACAAAAATGATGTGTGCATTTAAGATTATTATGTACATGCCCCCATCTAATTTCCAAATTCTTAAAATAATTTCTGAGTTAAATTTATCAACTACCTTGTCCCAGAATGGAATATAGAATGATAGAACGGTTGACTTGGACTCGGAAAGGAACACCGACTCAGGGAAGTGAATGAAGTCAAGTAAAGGTTCAGGAGTCGGAATGGATTCAGGAACTGGGTCCAAGTCAAGAAAATGAAGCTCAAGTCCACATTCAGTTTCCCATGATGGAATGTGACTATCTAAGATTAGTGATTCAAGTTCAGGAGGGTTAGGAATCAAAACTGACTCTAAAATGTTACTCAAATTGGGTAACAAAACAGGAGTCATTAATGATTCAGGTATTTGAACTAAATCACAAACTTGAGGGTCAAAGTCACATTTCTCATTGAGTTCAATTCCACAAAATTGTGATCTTGCCAATTTGTCAATAGGATCTTCAAAAGGTATAATTGGTCAAGTTCAACATGATCCTCAAAGATGGGTGATTCAACTTCATTGTGAATTGGGCAAGGATCCAAGGTTGACTCCGGGAAAAGATTGATGTGAGGTAGAGATACCGGAGTCATTATCGAATCAGAAAAGAGGATTGAATCACTAAGTTGGAGTTCAAGATCACGTTCCTTATGTAATTCAATTTCAGAAAAATGTGAACTTGCCAATTTATCAATGGGATTTTCAGAAGTATGGAATTGGCCAAGTTCAATGTGATCATCATAAAATATTGGTGATTGTGTTTCACAATGGATAGGTACTGGATTCAATTCTGACTTTGGAAATGGATTGAAATCAGGTAAGGATATGGAAGTCATGATTGAATCAGGAAGTAGAGTTGAATCATCTGGTGAAAGTTCAGGATCATAATCATGTTCAAGTTCAATTTCAGGGAAAGGAAAACTTGCCAAAATGTCAATTGGATCTGAAGTTTGGACAAGTTCATTTGTAGGAGATGAAAAACTTGCCAAAATGTCAATGGGATTTGACGTTTGGACAAGTTCAATTTTAGGAAATGAAAAACTTGCCAAAATGGAATCTGAAGTTTGGACAAGTTCAGGTGGTTGTGCTGAAATTGAATCTTGATTTCCAAAACAACATGACTCTTTAGCTCGGACAGAATGGTTAGTGACTTTAGAAGAATGAGAATGAAGAGTTTGAATCATCAATTCTACGTCACGATTACGATCATTTCGAGTCTGAGCCAAGAATTCAAGCATCTTTTCACAATTCATTGGTTCATCATTTTGTTGAAAAGATGAAGTGTTGTCTTGGAATTGGTGATGAAATTGTGAGTCAAAAATGTGTGGTGATGGAAAAGTGGACTCACACAAGAAATCATTACTCATAAATGGTTGTTCATTAGGAAAAGGTGGAACTGAGTAAGACTCTTGAAAATACTGTGGAATTGGAGAGGAAAATGGGTCTGGAAGTGTCTGCTCAGCTCTCTGTAAATTGGCTTCTAAACTCCTTAGTAACTCAGATTTTTCTTCACATGGTTCAGAAAAAGGAGTATATGAAGCAGAATCGGGAAATGAATCTTGTGAATATTGTGGACTTGGTGGAAATGGTGGACAAGGAGGTTGATAATTAAACTCGGGGGACTGGAATCCCCAATGACTCGATGAAGAGTTGAAATTATTTTGGACATTATAATTGTTAGATGGGGGGTATGGGTCATATTGATTCGGATAAGGCCAACCCGGTGTATTTGGTTGGTGCATATTGTAAAACACCGGGTTGGAATTATCCGAATATGGAGATGGTGTGAAATATGGATTATTATTATGATGGAAAGAATTGTAATTGTAAGCCATATCACACAATCACAAACAAAACAAACAAACAAACAAACAAACAAAAGAAAGAAAAATTCTAACCTAAGTTAGGGTAGACTTAGACCTAGACGACTCCTAACTGATAGACTGTCCACAGGAGGTTTAGTGTAGACTCTAACCACAAGCTAATCAGCCAGGGAAGGGTAAGGTTGGTGGGAGGTTTTCCGTCCGAAGACGTTCCTTAATTAAGTAACCAGCAACCTTCGGGCTTTCGGCCCTCAACCCCTTTCCTAGACACTGATTTTGCAAGAGTTAAATTCCAACACTTTTCCCCCTTAGGATAATCTCCTAAGTGAGTCCGAGATGTCCCTAGGGCCAACGTCTACTTTTTATTAAATTAGGCTTGGGTTAGTGAGTGCTTGGGAAAATGATTTTCGGGCTAAGGAAAGGGTAATGACCTCCCCACCTTATCTTATTTACGGGTTATGCCCTTAAAATTGATTTGTGCAAGTGTACAAGAAATATAGCTAGGATACACTCAAAGCATGAAAATCAAGCAAGGAGTTTGTCCTAGTCTAAATGCAATGCAAACACGTACCTTGCCTCCAGCACTCTTCAACAGTAAAAGTAAAGAATTGAAGAGACACGTGCCTAAAATGCAAGTGTCTAAACAATTTTTAACAATTCAACCAACTTTTTACTGTTTTTTAATTAAGCAGGTATATGGTGAAAAATACAGGATTTCAAGTATAGCAGCAGATGTATTTTGCAGATCTGAAGCCCCTGCAGAAAATTTGTCAGAAGTGAACTCCTCTGTGCCGCGGCCGCGCGGCTTTTGCCGTGGGAACGCGGCACTTTGGAGGGATCCTGGTCTCTGCTTTCAAGAGCAGAGGCCCAGGTCCACTTGTATGTGACTGCAATGATATTTTCCTGTTTTTTTACCTGTAACCTGCAAACAGAGAAGAAGAATCGTTTAGTACTTCACTTTTAAACAAAAAGAACGTCGCTCTCCCCCCGGCAACGGCGCCATTTTGGTTAGACGAGAAAGGTGTGTTTATTATGAAGCAAATGTATTTGATGTACCCTTTCTTATCTCCGCTGTAGCATAGGGCTATACCGAGTCGATTTTCAGGGAGAGCTCGCGATGGAAGCTTTAACGTGTGGTAGTGAAGTGAACAAACGAGTATTCTTCTCTTTCTTATAAACTTAATGAATCAAGTGAAAAAGAAACTAAAGAAAAGGATGGATATGTTCATGGTGGAAATCGTTGGAAAAGAAATCAAGAAGAGGATTTGGTATTCACAAGAAAAGAAATGAAAGACTTGGATGAAAGAGAACCATGACTAGCTTACCTTACTACCTTACCAATTCTTACCAAACTCCGTGATAGTGAAGGCTTGCCTCATGTTGTCACTCCATCGGCGTGGATTCGTCTCGCGTGTTGACCTAATTACTTTCTCACTTGAATGACGGTGGTTTAACCGTCGGAGAAGAGAAGATCATACACTTGCAAGATGAAGAAAAGCAATCACCCATGAGTTAGTGAAGATGGCAAGGCTAGTAGTAAACTAGTACATGGTAGGAAAATTAGCTACAACAAGCCATAAGAAAAATACAAGAAAGCATGAAGTAAATTGCAAGTAATTAAAGAAAGCAATAAAGAAAGCAATTAAAGAATGCAAGAAAACTAGAACCAAGCTTCAAGTAGAGGAAGGAGGATGGATCAATCCTTGTTGCTTCAAGTTGTCATCCTTGATTACACAAGCTCTCTCCCTCACAATCACTCTCTTTTACATTGATTTCTAGGGAAGAAGAAGAGGGATCTAAAGAACAAAACCTAAAGAGAAAAATACATGAAAATTACAACAACTAAACTAATCTCCTCTCTTCTCCATTCAGTCTTTGTACGCAGGTCAAGTGCAGATATTTATAGCATTCAGAGAGAAGGCTCCAGAAGACGAGACAGCTGGCAAAATCTGGCGCCCAACGGCCCAGATTTTGCGGCGGAAGCGCGGCAAATCTCGGCAGTTCTGTGGCCGTTGGCCAACAACTTTCTGTTGTGAGTTTGTTACGAAGTTGTTAGCCACGTGGTATATCTGGAATCTTCGTTTGTTGCGCGGATTTCTCTGGATCTGGGATTTGAATTTGGCTTTATCTTTAATCTTGATTAATCACTTAATTATGGTTAATTAAGTGATTATTTGGATATCTCTCCTTTAAGTGTGTACTTGCAAATATGTAGAGAAGAGGAGTAAAAATCACATATTTATTTGTAATATGCATGGGAATTATGATGTAAAATATGCAATATTGGATACCAATCACACCCCCACACTTATTCTTTTGCTCGTCCCGAGCAAAAACACAGAAAAAGAAAAGAAAATCTATACTACCAGTTTTATTACACCACTTTCGCAGGTGACGCGATTGCACTGAGCATGTGCAACAAGCCGTTAAACCTCTAAGTTACCCTAGAGGAGGAGTGTTGTCTCCTGAGGGTTTTCAGCGGATTACACCCACAAAATCCTTAAAGAAAGAAAACAAATGTTAGTATTTTGAAAATTCATTTTGAAAGAGAGACATGTTTTCGAACTATTTTTGCAAAAATATAAGTGATCCTAGGTCATAAGTCCACCTATAATCATTCTTCCTTAAACTTAGTCTCCATGCAAGATCTTGTTTTTAATTAAGGTAAGAATTCAAAATTGGATTGAATACTTTATCTTTCATAAAACCTAGATAGTATGCACACCGTGTAAGTGAAGATTTCTGGGATTTCAACTCCAACCATTAAGCCATTTATTTATATATATTTATTTTTCTCTTTTTTTTTCTTTTTCTTCCCTTAGTTTTCTTAGGCTTTCTAGTTCACCCATGTAGCGAGCCTATAACCGATGACTCCCAAACCAGATGGTTCTAGGGCACCAAATGAGAAAACATCCCTCGGGTTAAAGGACTCGAGTGAAAAAGGCCACAAAACTAAAGGGGATTATTTATAATCACCGTTAGGCGTGAATAATCATGCTTCTTGAGGCACAATTATCCGGCTTAATAAGTGAGATCACCGTTAGGCGTGAGTAACCATGCTTCTTGAGGCATAGTTATGCAGCTTAATAAGTGATCTTTTATTTATAATTTTTTTTTTTTTTTTTTTTTATATGGCATTTTTGGTCTTTGTTTCCATCCAAGAAATGTGTAAGTGTAAAGTGCATATTATCTAAGGCAAAAAATTCAAGATAAAAATATCTCACCACTTTTACTTATCCTATAATTTCAAACAAGATCTATTATTTCAACTAGGTTTAAAATGTCATAATTAAGGCTTTCTTAATTCCTAAGATACATCTTAATTTTCTTAAAAATAGATCAAAACTTTGTCTCTTTTTTCAAAAAGTTTTTATTTTTATATATTTTTTATTTTTTTATTTTTGTAAAAGAAATGTAAAAGAAAGAAAATGTAAAAACTCTATGTTAGTAAACCCTCCCCCCACACTTATTTTATGCATTGTCCTCAATGCATCGTGATATATGTATGCATGAAACAAATAGAAAGGGAAGGAAAATATACCTCAAGGTGGTGGTTCCGGTGGTGGTCGGATTGGTCCACGAAACATGGCCCAATCAACTTTTCTTTGGGTTTTGAGGAACCCACCAGAAATTTCAATAATATGACCCACAAAAATGATGTGTGCATTTAAGATTATTATGTACATGCTCCCATCTAATTTCCAAATTCTTAAAATAATTTCTGAGTTAAATTTATCAACTACCTTGTCCCAGAATGGAATATAGAATGATAGAACGGTTGACTTGGACTCGGAAAGGAACACCGACTCAGGGAAGTGAATGAAGTCAAGTAAAGGTTCAGGAGTCGGAATGGATTCAGGAACTGGGTCCAAGTCAAGAAAATGAAGCTCAAGTCCACATTCAGTTTCCCATGATGGAATGTGACTATCTAAGATTAGTGATTCAAGTTCAGGAGGGTTAGGAATCAAAACTGACTCTAAAATGTTACTCAAATTGGGTAACAAAACAGGAGTCATTAATGATTCAGGTATTTGAACTAAATCACAAACTTGAGGGTCAAAGTCACATTTCTCATTGAGTTCAATTCCACAAAATTGTGATCTTGCCAATTTGTCAATAGGATCTTCAAAAAGGTATAATTGGTCAAGTTCAACATGATCCTCAAAGATGGGTGATTCAACTTCATTGTGAATTGGGCAAGGATCCAAGGTTGACTCCGGGAAAAGATTGATGTGAGGTAGAGATACCGGAGTCATTATCGAATCAGAAAAGAGGATTGAATCACTAAGTTGGAGTTCAAGATCACGTTCCTTATGTAATTCAATTTCAGAAAAATGTGAACTTGCCAATTTATCAATGGGATTTTCAGAAGTATGGAATTGGCCAAGTTCAATGTGATCATCATAAAATATTGGTGATTGTGTTTCACAATGGATAGGTACTGGATTCAATTCTGACTTTGGAAATGGATTGAAATCAGGTAAGGATATGGAAGTCATGATTGAATCAGGAAGTAGAGTTGAATCATCTGGTGAAAGTTCAGGATCATAATCATGTTCAAGTTCAATTTCAAGGAAAGGAAAACTTGCCAAAATGTCAATTGGATCTGAAGTTTGGACAAGTTCATTTGTAGGAGATGAAAAACTTGCCAAAATGTCAATGGGATTTGACGTTTGGACAAGTTCAATTTTAGGAAATGAAAAACTTGCCAAAATGGAATCTGAAGTTTGGACAAGTTCAGGTGGTTGTGCTGAAATTGAATCTTGATTTCCAAAACAACATGACTCTTTGGCTCGGACAGAATGGTTAGTGACTTTAGAAGAATGAGAATGAAGAGTTTGAATCATCAATTCTACGTCACGATTACGATCATTTCGAGTCTGAGCCAAGAATTCAAGCATCTTTTCACAATTCATTGGTTCATCATTTTGTTGAAAAGATGAAGTGTTGTCTTGGAATTGGTGATGAAATTGTGAGTCAAAAATGTGTGGTGATGGAAAAGTGGACTCACACAAGAAATCATTACTCATAAATGGTTGTTCATTAGGAAAAGGTGGAACTGAGTAAGACTCTTGAAAATACTGTGGAATTGGAGAGGAAAATGGGTCTGGAAGTGTCTGCTCAGCTCTCTGTAAATTGGCTTCTAAACTCCTTAGTAACTCAGATTTTTCTTCACATGGTTCAGAAAAAGGAGTATATGAAGTAGAATCGGGAAATGAATCTTGTGAATATTGTGGACTTGGTGGAAATGGTGGACAAGGAGGTTGATAATTAAACTCGGGGGACTGGAATCCCCAATGACTCGATGAAGAGTTGAAATTATTTTGGACATTATAATTGTTAGATGGGGGATATGGGTCATATTGATTCGGATAAGGCCAACCCGGTGTATTTGGTTGGTGCATATTGTAAAACACCGGGTTGGAATTATCCGAATATGGAGATGGTGTGAAATATGGATTATTATTATGATGGAAAGAATTGTAATTGTAAGCCATATCACACAATCACAAACAAAAACAAACAAACAAACAAACAAACAAAAGAAAGAAAAATTCTAACCTAAGTTAGGGTAGACTTAGACCTAGACGACTCCTAACTGATAGACTGTCCACAGGAGGTTTAGTGTAGACTCTAACCACAAGCTAATCAGCCAGGGAAGGGTAAGGTTGGTGGGAGGTTTTCCGTCCGAAGACGTTCCTTAATTAAGTAACCAGCAACCTTCGGGCTTTCGGCCCTCAACCCCTTTCCTAGACACTGATTTTGCAAGAGTTAAATTCCAACACTTTTCCCCCTTAGGATAATCTCCTAAGTGAGTCCGAGATGTCCCTAGGGCCAACGTCTACTTTTTATTAAATTAGGCTTGGGTTAGTGAGTGCTTGGGAAAATGATTTTCGGGCTAAGGAAAGGGTAATGACCTCCCCACCTTATCTTATTTACGGGTTATGCCCTTAAAATTGATTTGTGCAAGTGTACAAGAAATATAGCTAGGATACACTCAAAGCATGAAAATCAAGCAAGGAGTTTGTCCTAGTCTAAATGCAATGCAAACACGTACCTTGCCTCCAGCACTCTTCAACAGTAAAAGTAAAGAATTGAAGAGACACGTGCCTAAAATGCAAGTGTCTAAACAATTTTTAACAATTCAACCAACTTTTTATTGTTTTTTAATTAAGCAGGTATATGGTGAAAAATACAGGATTTCAAGTATAGCAGCAGATGTATTTTGCAGATCTGAAGCCCCTGCAGAAAATTTGTCAGAAGTGAACTCCTCTGTGCCGCGGCCGCGCGGCTTTTGCCGTGGAACGCGGCACTTTGGAGGGATCCTGGTCTCTGCTTTCAAGAGCAGAGACCCAGGTCCACTTGTATGTGACTGTAATGAATATTTTCCTGTTTTTTTACCTGTAACCTTGCAAACAGAGAAGAAGAATCGTTTAGTACTTCACTTTTAAACCAAAAAGAACGTCGCTCTCCCCGGCAACGGCGCCATTTTGGTTAGACGAGAAAGGTGTGTTTATTATGAAGCAAATGTATTTGATGTACCTTTTCTTATCTCCGCTATAGCATAGGGCTATACCGAGTCGATTCTCAGGGAGAGCTCGCGATGGAAGCTTTAACGTGTGGTAGTGAAGTGAACAAACGAGTATTCTTCTCTTTCTTATAAACTTAATGAATCAAGTGAAAAAGAAACTAAAGAAAAGGATGGATATGTTCATGGTGGAAATCGTTGGAAAAGAAATCAAGAAGAGGATTTGGTATTCACAAGAAAAGAAATGAAAGACTTGGATGAAAGAGAACCATGACTAGCTTACCTTACTACCTTACCAATTCTTACCAAACTCCGTGATAGTGAAGGCTTGCCTCATGTTGTCACTCCATCGGCGTGGATTCGTCTCGCGTGTTGACCTAATTACTTTCTCACTTGAATGACGGTGGTTTAACCGTCGGAGAAGAGAAGATCATACACTTGCAAGATGAAGAAAAGCAATCACCCATGAGTTAGTGAAGATGGCAAGGCTAGTAGTAAACTAGTACATGGTAGGAAAATTAGCTACAACAAGCCATAAGAAAAATACAAGAAAGCATGAAGTAAATTGCAAGTAATTAAAGAAAGCAATAAAGAAAGCAATTAAAGAATGCAAGAAAATTAGAACCAAGCTTCAAGTAGAGGAAGGAGGATGGATCAATCCTTGTTGCTTCAAGTTGTCATCCTTGATTACACAAGCTCTCTCCCTCACAATCACTCTCTTTTACATTGATTTCTAGGGAAGAAGAAGATGGATCTAAAGAACAAAACCTAAAGAGAAAAATACATGAAAATTACAACAACTAAACTAATCTCCTCTCTTCTCCATTCAGTCTTTGTACGCAGGTCAAGTGCAGATATTTATAGTATTCAGAGAGAAGGCTCCAGAAGACGAGACAGCTGGCAAAATCTGGCGCCCAACGGCCCAGATTTTGCGGCGGAAGCGCGGCAAATCTCGGCAGTTCTGTGGCCGTTGGCCAACAACTTTCTGTTGTGAGTTTGTTACGAAGTTGTTAGCCACGTGGTATATCTGGAATCTTCGTTTGTTGCGCGGATTTCTCTGGATCTGGGATTTGAATTTGGCTTTATCTTTAATCTTGATTAATCACTTAATTATGGTTAATTAAGTGATTATTTGGATATCTCTCCTTTAAGTGTGTACCTGCAAATATGTAGAGAAGAGGAGTAAAAATCACATATTTATTTGTAATATGCATGGGAATTATGATGTAAAATATGCAATATTGGATACCAATCAGGTACCATTAAGGTGGAGGAAGGTTCAAAGGAAGGAGAGGACGTGCCCAAGGAGATCCGAGGCGTCTTGGAAGCCTACCAGGACATCATGCCCGCCAAGCTGCCAAGCAAGCTTCCACCTAGGAGAGAGGTGGACCACAATCGAGCTCGAGTCCGGAACTCGACCTCCGACCATGGGTCCTTATCGCATGGCGCCACCAGAGCTAGAAGAACTTCGAAAGCAGCTGAAGGAGTTATTGGATGCCGGATATATTCGTCCGTCGAAGGTTCCCTATGGTGCACCAGTGCTCTTCTAGAAGAAGCATGATGGTTCGTTGCGGCTTTGCATCTACCGAGCGCTAAACAAGATCACGGTGAAAAACAAGTACCCTATTCCTCTGATAGCAGACTTGTTCGACAGGTTGGGTCAAGCAAGATACTTTACCAAGCTTGACTTACGCTCGGGGTATTATCAAGTGCGGATTGCAGAGGGAGATGAGTCAAAGGCGCGTGCGTGACCAGGTACGGATCGTATGAGTTCCTAGTTATGCCATTCGGTCTCACCAACGCACCGGCCGTATTCTGTACTCTGATGAATAAGGTGTTGGAGCCCTTCTTGGACCATTTTGTGGTGGTCTACCTGGACGATATTGTGGTCTATAGCCAGACGATAGACGAGCATGTGGAGCACTTGAGGCAAGTGTTCCAGGCCCTCAGAAGCAACGAGCTTTATGTGAAAAAGGAGAAGTGCTCGTTCGCACAAGAGGAAGTGATGTTCCTCGGCCACACCATTGGAAGAGGAAAGATTCGGATTTATTAAGAGGTTTATTAAGAGCTATTCGGCGATAGCTGCTCCACTTACCGACTTGCTGAAGAAGAATCGAGTTTGGGATTGGAGTTCGAAGTGCCAGGGGGCGTTTGAGGCTTTGAAGAGAGCTGTGACGGAGGAACCAGTTCTCGCATTACCTGACTTTAGCAAGCCATATGAAGTGCACACCGACACGAGTGACTTTGCAATTGGAGGGGTGTTGATGCAGGAAGGACACCCTGTGGCTTATGAGAGTCGGAAGCTCAACGATACCAAGAGGCGGTATACCGTACAGGAGAAGGAGATGACAGTTGTGGTTCACTGTCTTCGAGTATGGAGACACTACCTACTTGGCTCGAGGTTCGTGGTGAAGACGGACAATGTGGCCACCAGTTACTTCCAGACCCAAAAGAAGTTGTCTCCCAAGCAGGCGCGATGGCAAGACTTCCTAGCCGAGTTCGACTATGTGCTCGAGTATAAGCCAGGACGAATCAACTTAGTAGCGGATGCACTAAGTCGAAAGGCTGAGTTTGCCGCTATGCTGAGTCATCCTCAGAGTCCCTTACTCGATCGCATCAAAGAAGGCTTGGCTCAAGACCCTACAGTCAAGAATATGATGGAGTATGCTAAGGAGGGCAAGACTCGGAGGTTCTGGCTAGAAGGAAACCTGCTTTATACGAAGGGGAGGCGGTTGTATGTGCCGCTGTTTGGGAACCTAAGGAGGGAGCTTCCCAAGGAGTGCCATGATTCACAGTGGGCGGGACATCCAAGTGTGCACCATACCTCAACTCTCACAGAAGAAAATTATTATTGGCCTCGCATGAGGGATGACGTTGAGGCCTATGTGAAGACTTGTCTTGTGTGCCAACAAGACAAGACGGAGTAAAGGGTACCGACCGGATTACTGGAACCACTACTGATTCCAGAGCGACCTTGAGAAAGCATCTCCATGGACTTCATCATGGGCTTACCCAAGTCCGAGGGGTGCAATATTATTATGGTGGTGGTTGACCGGTTCTCAAAGTATGGCATCTTCATTCCAGCCCTAGCCAAGTGTCCAGCCGAGGTAGCAGCCCCACTATTCCTGAAGCATGTGGTGAAGTATTAGGGTTTGCCTAAGACGATCGTGAGTGATCGAGATGGCCGTTTCACAGGCCGGTTCTGGACGGAGCTCTTCAAGCTCATGGGGTCGGACTTGAACTTCTCCACTAGCTTCCACCCTCAGACAGATGGCCAGACAGAGCGGGTGAATGACTTGTTGGAGGTCTACCTGAGGTACTATGTGAGTGCCAACCAGCAGGATTGGGCGAAGCTTCTGGACATAGCCCAATTCTCCTACAACCTACAGAGGAGTGAGTCTACCGGGAAGAGTCCGTTCGAGATCATCACTGGACAGCAGCCGCTCACTCCTAACTCCATTGCTATCGGCTACAAGGGAAGTAGTTTAGCTGCCTATAAATTTGCTAAGGGATGGCAAGAGTAGAACGAGCTAGCGCGTTCGTGTCTAAGCAAGGCGACCAAAAGGATGAAGAAGTGGGCAGATAAGAAGAGGAGACATATGGAGTATCAGGTTGGTGACCTAGTCCTTGTTAAGCTCTCTACTTTGGATTGGCACAAGGGACTACACAAGAGCTTGATAAGGAAGTATGAAGGCCCATTTCCTATTGAGAAAAGAGTGGGGAATGTAGCCTATAGGATACAACTTCTCCCAACAGTGAAGTATCATCCGGTCTTTCATGTAAGCATGTTAAAGCGTTACCATAAGGACGCGGAAGATCCGGATCGTGGAAAATCCAGTCAGCACCAGCAGGAATTCGCATGGAGTTCGACAAGGAGGCAGAGGAGATCATAGCGGACAGGACGGTTCGTGAAGCGAACAACCATTCAATGTTAGAATATTTTGTGAAGTGGAAGGGATTGTCAGATAGCGAAAGCAGTTGGGAACTGGCACGAGCTCTTTGGCAGTTCGAGGACTTGATCGAGAAGTTCCATCAGGAGAAAACTCAGCGATGAAGGCATCGCTCGGATAGGTGGGGGAGAATGTCACGAACCGCTCCATCTTGGTGCGCTTGGGTTCATCTTGGGCTCATCCCCATGTGGTGAGAGGCTCCAGAGTCTTTTTGGATAATATTGTAAATACTATGTAAAGTGAGATATTCCCTAGAAGATTCCATTAGAGGGATATTTCATAGGAGATTCCTAGAGGATTCTAGAACAAGATATTTAGGGATGAATATAAGGGAGGTTCTAGATATTCTAGAAGCCTCCAATCTAGAGAATTCTTGTACAAGCCCTTGCCTATAAATAGGGGTCAAGGGTGCTCATTTGTAATCATCAAGGAAAGCAAGAGTAAGCAATACAAGTTTCCACTTCTTCTCCAAGTGGTCTCTCTCTCTTGAGTGAGTGAGTGTGAGGGTTAGGCTGACTTAGCTTCGCTTCTAAGGAGAAAGAGCGAGTTAAGTGCCGCACGGGTTCGAGTGGTTCGAAGTCAAAAGAATCCGCCCGTAACAAGCGCGCGCACACAGTTTTTGGGTGGAGGCTCGGGTTTGGAATTTTAGTGAATTCTGGTGTGTGTGTGTGTGTGTGTGTGTGTGTGTGTGTGTGTGTGTGTTGATTTATAAACAATTCATTTTTTTGGGTCAGTTCAGCTTAGCCAATGATGAACCGAACTTCTTACACTTAATTCTAACCTAACCGGCCCGAATTTTAGTGAGCAGAACCTGATTTTCGGTTTTGGTTCGAAAATCAGTGTTCACCCCTAAACTTAGGTGGCATCTTGGAAGCATAGTTACATTTGGAAGGGAGGGAAACTGGTTTTCAAGGACCTTGCCCTTCCCTGTAATATTGGAGAGGACATAATTTAGCTTCCATGTGTTTGTTTTCTTTTTAGTTTTGCAGGGCTGACAGTGGACTGTGGATCATTTTTCCTTATTTTTTTGTTTTGTTTAACCTTCTCGTAGTGGCTGAAATACACATTTTTGCCCTTGTTTTGAACTTTTTTGTATGCAAGGAGTGCATTTGGTGTAATACATGTTTGTGTATGCATGTGTAGTGTATTGTGCCTCTCCTTTCGTTTTCCTGATGTAATTTATATTCTGTGTAGATTGCTTTTGTGGTTTTTAGTGGAGAAGCTTGGGGATACCTTGGTAGCAGGAGATTTCTACTTGAACTAGATTTGGATGCAGATGCTGTGAATGGCCTTAACAGCACCATGATTGAACAGGTAGGCTTTTTGTGTGTGGAAGCAATGGCTGTAGTTTGAGATTTTGTTTTTATTTTATCTGATGAATCACTCTTTCAACATGTGATGTATTATTGTGCATTTTATGCCTGCTATATTTAATAGCCTAAAGGAGGTTTGCTGGAATGGGAAGTGAATTATATAAAATCAGCAGCTAGGAGCTGAATGTGCTACATGACATGTATGAAGATTGCATGGACAAAAGGTATTGTGCGTATGGGCTTTAGAGAAAATGATGTACTTTAATAATAGTTTTATTTAGGAATGACTGTGAAACCTCTGGATTGCAATTAGCTGGCAGTTCTGGGTTTGACCCCATCCTGGACTCAACCTCAAGTTTGTACGCCTATTGCAGAACCCAAGTCTGGTGACTCTGGTCCAGTTAAACCCGAATTTGGCATCAGATTGACTGATTGTCAAATAAGAAATCTGATATATGAAAAAAAGAAATCATGATCTTCAGAGGATTAGGTTTAGATCTTAATGCAGAAAGAAAAATGATCATTGTTTTTTATTAGAAATAAATAAGGAACCGAGACTACCTACTTCTAACAATATGATTATTTCATAATTCTAACAGCCAAAAGAAGTCGAGGAGAATCAAAATTTGTCATTTAGAAAACACCTTTTGAGAAAATTTTCATAGAAAAGGGATCTGCTTTATGTGAAAACTGTGCTCAGAGATAGCCATGGTAGTTTGAGAGAGGGTGGGGGGGGGGGGGGGGGGTACAGATCCAAGGGAAAACGTAAATGTCATCGATCAATTTAGCACACAGAATGGAACAAAAGAATCACATTTTCATTGTAAATGATGAATACGAAACATTGAGTGCAGATCCTTCCAATTAAAAACATAGGTGTGGAGGAGGGTCGGAGGTTACAGATTCAAGGAAAAAAAACAGTAAACAGAATTAATTTATCTAGCATATGAAAGGTGAATCAGCAAGATCACATTCTCCTTGGAAATACGTGAAACATTGAGATCAGCTCCAATTAAGTAGAGCCGTGAAAGTTGGCCCGAAGTTGGTTTTCACAGTGAGGAGAAGGGGAGATGGAGGTTAGGAGAATGAGAGAGATGGAGGAGTATGAGAAATATGGAGAAGAATAAAGAGGTAAGAAGAATAGAGGAGACTGAGGAGCATAGAAAGAAAAAACTGAGCTGAATACCCTAATGCTCCAAAAGGAAAAACTTGTGTATATGTATATTAACTCCCGTTTGGGTTGATTACCTGACACTCTTTTGCAGGATCAGGATTCATATTGCAACCCAAATGCTGACAATATCTAGCCTGTCCAAAGTCCAAACTATGCAAATTCTCGGGTTTGGACACAAATTCTCTGGTTTGGATGGGTAGGTCAGGTACAAAATGCTTGACTTGCACCCCTAATCAGCAGGCTATTAGATTTGATGTCCATGAATGAATGGAGCATGCATAACATCTTCAGGATCAACAAAATAATAGATAATATGCCATGTCCTGGATAACTTTTCAACTGATTGTATCTTGGCCTAATCTCTGTTTCTGTTGTCGCCTATTATGTTTTTATTGAATATGCCTATGAATTGGAAGAACTGGTAAGGTCAATGTAGTACGAACACTTCAATCTGAATGCCGTGTCCGTGTTGGGCACATGTCAGATACTGACACATGCCTGACACTTGCCTGACACGTATCAAACACTCTGGATCCGTGTCGGATTTTTAAAAAAAAAAAAATACAAACTTGCGTGTGAGATGTGTGTTGGCTTTAAATTAAATCTAAAGACGTGTGTTTGATGCTTCTTGTCTTTTAATGCATCGACTGTACTTATGGGCCTTGAGTCCCTTATTCTCATCTGTTTGTTCCTCCAGTGCACTGTTCACTCTCTTAGCTTATGATTTTTTTGTTCTACACTTCCATCACTTAATTTTTAGAGTTCGAGGCCTTCTGTCTGGAGTTCTTTGCTCATGTCACTCCCTTGAGCTGCTGCAAGGCGTTTCCATTGTTGAAGATGGTTACATTGAGGAGCTCATGCCTTTCAACACATTCTAATACTGTCAACCACATGTCCTCCCGGATGAACTAGGTTTTTTGTTTATGAATTTTTCTTTTATCCTTGTGTCTTTCCTCTATCCTCTTTTTATGGTCATGATGCAGCAAAGAGAACATACTGATTTTGAAGTTAGGTTGCTCTCTCATATCAAATAATAGCTGCTTTAAAAATTTAGCTAATTAGATGAGTATTGTGCTGCAGATGCTTCTGAACATTGCTGTAATTCAGCAATGAGAAATTATTCTAATTATTTTTAGAAATTATCTTGATATGGTCGCCACAAGTTCTGATATTCTTTTGCTATATTTCTGATTTTCTTGTTGCTTTTGATGCATCACAAGGAATGATATTTGTGGCGAACTAAAAGCTTACGCTTAGATTTTGAGTTTCTTGTGCAAACTGTTCACCTATTAATTCACCCTGTATAAGGGTACCAGGATAAGATGCAAAGTTACCATTAAGATTTAAGACTCTATTTAAGAACATATATTCTCATTCATGTTTTTTTTATAACAATTTTGTCCTATCAGATAATCATTGAATTCTATCTCAAACATGTTAAAAAATCTAAGCAAAATCCATAACAAAGTTAATGACTTCATGAACTTTGGGAGTCGGTTCAAATACTTTAATTATACTACAGTAGCTTTGGAGGAATTGCATAGACGCAATGGCATTTTTCTCACTATGATGGTATGCTTTCGCCTTCTATTTTGTAACAGAAAATAGACATCTTCTTTTCTGGGATTGTACTTGTTTATGAATTGTCCATGCTAATGTCCTTTTGTATGCTAGTGATGTTAGGTATTATCTCAATCTCTACGATTGTGTTTGCAATAGGTCTTGAGATTGGATCTGTTGGGAAAGGCTTAGGTCAAGGTGACACAACCTTTTATGCGCATTCTGAAGGGGTGAGATTCTACCTTTGGCTATGTTTGATCATGGTTTATAATTCTTCTACGGACATCTTTTTTTATTATAGATACTGTTTTATATCTGAGAAGCTAACCGGACAACTAAACTGATAGCTACCATGTAGTTATTGCGTCATCCTGTTGGTTATGGATAAATAATAGATTATTAATTAACATTTCATGCACCAATTAGTTATAAAACTTTAGTTGCTTAAATAAACTTTGCCTTTGTGTGATTGGATTAACATGTATTGTCAACAAAACAATGGGCATGCGAATATTTTGGGGCATGAGGGTTCAAATATTCGCTGATTCCAGTATATATCAGCAATGCCGTATTGAATTTTGAGGTATCCAATATGATACTAATCCTATAATATCAGCTGGTAGGGGGGCCAATATTGCCGATATTGATGTCAAAACATCAAATATTGATGATATTAATACTAAAAACTATTGGCTGATGTGATTTTAAACCATGTTACTGGGGATCATTGTTCTAGCAAAATGAAAATTGTGCTATCATCACACTGACCAACACACCATTCCAAAGAAATTTTATCTAGAAACAGTGCTGGTAAGTCCCGAGCACCATAGTTCTAACTTCTCATTTAAATTTAGAGAACTCAAAACGTGCCTTGGGTGCCCAGACATCATTGAGAAAAAAACGGTTCTAGAATTTTAGCGTGAAAGATCTCTCTTAGAAGTCTGTCCTTGCAATTTCAAGCGAACTGATACCTCTAGTAGTTATACTATTATCTGTTGCGTCTGTTTTCCATTTATTCCTGCTCTACCATGCTAATGATTATCTGTGATGTTGTTAATATCTACTGGTAATTTTTTCAATTTAGTGAACCAGCCATTATAAAAATATCTTGTGACAACTTAATATTATTTGTTGCACTCTTTCTCCAGAACACCACCTAGAATTACCGGTAGCAGGCCAGGCATTAACAAAAACTCCACCCACTCCCACACCACCACCACCACCACCACCGACAAAACCTTTTTTCAGATACTCCTTAATTGACAAGCATCTTGACACTTTGGAAATAAATGAAAAGCCGAATCACTATGGTCTCCGCACATTACATGGTTTTACCCGAAAGTGAACTTTATTTTCCTTAGTTATCCATAGATATATTTTTATGTATGAATAACCAGACACCCCAAAAATCTTATAATGTGTAGGACACTTAAACAACAACAACAACAACAAAGCCATTTGTCCCAAGTATTTGGGGTAGGCTACATGAACCAAAAGAGAATTACGTCAGATAGGGCACATAGATCAACTTTCTCCACTCATTCCTATCAAGCAATATGCCTTCATTAAGACCTTTTGCCTCTATATCTTGTCGTATCACCTCCATTCATATTTTCTTCAGTTTTCCCCGCTCTCTTTTAACTTGCCCTAATTTATTACGCTCTACTCGCCAGACTGGCGCATTTGTAGGTCTACGCACACATGATCAAAGCGTCGTAGGCTGTTTTCTCTCATTTCTCTTCTATAGGGGCTACACCTATCTTAGTACGAATATCCTCATTTCTCATCTTATCTCTCCTCGTGTTGCCACCCATCCAACGAAGCATGCGCATCTATGCTACAATCATCTTCTGGATATATCTCTTTATAACCCAACATTCTGTGCCATATAACAAACGGGCCTAATAGCAGTTCGATAAAACTTTCCCTTCAGCCATAACAGAATGTTACGGTCACATAGAACTCCTGTTGCGCTCCTCCATTTCAACCAGCCGGCTTGGATCCTATGGTTGACATCACTATTGATCTCCCATCTCTTTGGATAATAGGACCCAAGTACTTAAAATGACTGCTCATCGGTATTCCTTATCCGTCTAGCGTAACATACTATAATCTCGAATTTTTTATTTACTGAATTTGCACTTTATATTCTCTGTTTTGGCCCTACTTAATTTAAAACTTTAAGATTATAGAGTTTGCCTCCATGCCTCCAATTTGGCATTTACCATAGCCTCGTCTCATCGACTAGGAGAATATCATCAGCAAATAGCATTCACCACTGGATCTCATCCTGAATAGCTCTAGTAAGCTCATCCATCACTATGACAAATAAGAATGGACTAAATGTATCGTTGATGTAATCCAATTATGATAGAAAATGACTTGTTATGTCTCCACAAGTTCTGACATTTGCCACTACTTCATTATACATGTCCTTGATTATGTCAATATATTTGATGGGAACTCCTTTTTCATCAATGTACACTATACAACCTCTATTAACACCTTATCATAAGCTTTTTCTAAATGAATAAAAATTATATGCAAATTTCTCCTCCTCTCTTGAAATCGCTTTATAAGTTGACGAAGCAAATGAATAGCTTCTGTCGTCGATTGCCTCGGCATGAACCCAAACTGGTTCTCTGATATTTAACATTCTGCCTTAATCTGTGTTCAATTACACGTTCTCAAGGCTTCATGGTGTGACACATGAGTTTTATTTACTGTAGTTTGAACAACTCTGTATATCACCCTTGTTTTATAGAGAGATACTACGGTACTTTTTCTCCGCTCATTTGGATCCTTTTAGTTAACTAGATCTTATTAAGAGGTTAGTCAGTTATCTCACGCCCATTTCTCCTAAGCATCTCCATACCTCAATAGGATTTTTATCCGGGTCAACAACTTTGACTTCATCCTCTTCAAAGCTACTTTAACTTCAGATTCGCTAATTCTGCGCATATAATTACAGTTCATATCCTGACACTGGATGGTAAGGTCACTCAAATCTTGAGTAGAACTACCATTGAACATCTGTTAAAGTACTCTCTTTATCTTTTTTTGATTTCTTCATCTCGAATTAAATCTTCTGATCCTCATTTTTGACACACCTCACAGTACATAAGTCACTAGTCTTTCTCTCTCTTATTCGAGCATCTATATATATCCTTTTCAACATCTTTAGTGTCTAATTTCTCACACACTTCTTTGTACACTTTAGCTCTTGCATTCTGAACAGCTTTCTTAGCCTCCTTCTTGGCTATCTTATACCTCTCAAAACTCACTTCATCATAATTTTCTTCAAATCTCTGTAAGAGTCTCGTTTGATCTTAATGCAGCTTATACCTTTTCATTTCACCATATGCGTTTTACATGGTGGAGCACCACCCCGTGAGTCACCAAGTGCTTTTTTAGTTACTCTTTTAATGCAGCTAGCAATTTTATTTCATGTTGTAATCATTTTGGGCCTTCCAATCTGCTTCATGTATCACTCGATCTATAAAGACTCTTTAGTTACCTTCTTTTAACCGCTATCACTTATCTTAGGATCTAACTTACGTTTATCTTTCTAAATCTCCTTCTAATCCAAACATCTAAAACTAAGAGTTTATGTTGGGTTACTACACTCCACGCGGTAGTACCTTACAATCGATGCAACTACCTCTATTTACTCTCCTAGTTAAAAAGAAATCTATTGGCTCGCACTTGATCCACTCTAAAAGTAATCAAGTGAGACTCTCTCTTCCTAAATCAAGTATTCGCTAAGATTAAATCATAGGACAAAGAAAATCTAGAATCGAGTTACTTGGTTCATTTCTTTCCCCAAAACTAAATCCTTCATGTACACTATCAGACTCATAACGACTAGTTTCTACATGCCTATTGAGGTCACCGCTTGTGAAAAGTTTTTCTCTAATGGGTATTCCTTGCACTATCTTATCTAAATTCTCCCAAAATTGACGCTTATTAGAACTCATCAAGTCCTACTTGTGGTGCATAGACACTAATAACATTAAAAATCTCCTTACCTAAAATAAGTTTAACTAGTAAAATCATATCACCCTTCCTCCTAACCTCACTACATCCTAAAGCAATTGTTTATCTATGATCACACCCACCCTATTACGATTTTTATCTCTACCAGTATATCAAAGTTTATAACCCTAAGGCTCTATAATTCTAACTTTTTCACCTACCCACTTAGTCTCCCGCACACACAAAATACTAACATTTTTCTAACCACAACATCAACAGCTCTGCTAATCTACCTGTAAGAGAACCTACAGTCCACGATGACAACCTAATTTTATATTCATGAGCTAATTTCTTTACCCTCACTCGCTCATAAAAGTGTGGGAACCCTTACTCATTTGGCACCACATCCGGGCGCCGATGTGGCACGTCGCTTTGGACGACGACTTAGCAATCCTTTCCACTTTTCACTACACCGGGTTCTAATGTAGCGTGTCGCTCAGTAGGGAACGCCCCAACGAAATTTAGTTCTTGGTTCATGTTCATAATATGTGAATGTTTTACGTTGGATGTCACATGTCTACCACTGCCCTCCTCCTTTATCTTGACTTGGGAAAGACAATGAACGGTGCACTGGCAGAGTTAATGTGTAGGACACTCCTTCTATTGAAAGTTCTGTCCATCTGTTGGACTTTCAGTGTGTCTATACTCCATCCATTTCCTAGAAATATGTTAACATTTTACTGAACCTTTAAAAATATAATAGAGCTATATATTAAGCCCCTTTGCAACAGTTAATTTTTTTTTATAAGGTTTCACTCCTTAAGGTTTTCTCATTAGGAAAGATAATCCAACATTAGTTGCATATGTTAAATGGTATGTATGACAACAGTGTTTGATACCCCATGTCTGTGGCTGAGATGCTTGTGTATCCACAAATCATAGCAAAATTCTAATGTAAAGGGGACCATTTCCACCAAGCTTAGGAAAATAACAAATCTCTCCCCCTATTTGCCAGCAATTTATAAAATAAATTTACTGTACAAAGACTAGGAAGTGTTTAAGGATTTTATCTTCATTTTCAGAGTCTTTAACTACTAATCACACCAGCAACAAGAAGCAAGAAGTTATATCAATTGAACCAATTATTACACCTAGAAGTATCAATATTTCTCTTAAATTTAGTGTTCTCTACAAGTAGGACCATGATAATAGTATGACTGTAACATATGAATTTTCTTTTCCCTCAAGACTACTAAAACGCACACATGCGCGCGCGCCGCGCGCGCCACACACACACACATCAATCTATCAAGAAAAAGTACCATTCTATTGAAGGAGCATTGAAAAGAGGTTCAAGGCTGAAGCAAGAGTTTTATTAAACAGTTAACATAATTTTGGCAAAAATATGATTTCTAACTATTACAAATATAGCTTTTCAAGTTTCTAGGTGTGCTGCATGGTACTTTGAATACTTTCAAACATATGATTAATGTTTACTCTAATTGTTAAACTTTAAGCATTTGTCATTTCCCTTGCAATTGCCTAGTGAGCACTCAATAGTAATGCCAAATGAATCAGAAACTGCACCAATACATTCTTTTGGATTCTAGGGATTTTGATAATAAATATATTGGAGAAAAAATTTCATAATTGAACTCTGTTATGAGTTTTTTGAGAGAGAACTATAATGCACATATTCATTGGCCATTTCAGCACATGTTTTCTTTCTATTCATTACTTAGATCTAGTGGACATTTGTCTAACTCTAGTTCTGATTTTCAATTTTGTTTATATATTGTTGGAATAGAACCTAGCAGGAGACACTTTTCCACCTAGGATCTAGTTTTAACATTTCAGATGTTTTGGCACGAATCATATGAAAATTATTACTTGTTCAAAATCTGACACTAAGCCATAGAAATTGATTTGGCATCTACTGTCCTTAATCTTAACTGCTGATCTTTTGTCTTTCCTGTTGATATGGTCACAGGACTCTACAACATAAATTCTTGCAGTCATTTCTGCATATGTTTGTATGACCTTTAAAGTTCAAGCTTTTATCTTGAAATTTAGCATTACACATGCAAGAACATATGATTGTAGCTCTAACTAGAATTACTATATACTGTTTGCTATAGGGCTCATCTGCTACAAAAGACATGTTTAGTGCTTTGCAGTCTGCCAGTAAGTCACTTGGTTCGGACAATGTTAAAGTCAAAGCAGCGGATTCATCAAATCCTGGTCTCCCTCCATCTTCTCTAATGTCATTTCTAAGAAAGGTTGGTTAATATGTCAAACTTTATAATGCAAGTTAAGCTCATTCTTTAGTAGATAATAATTTCTAATGCAAGTTAACCGTTGAAAAATATACTCTCATGACAAATGGTATCAGATCTAACACTAGCCGGAGACCGGAAGTGTGTGGAACTAAGTGCCACATAGAGTTAAGTGCTACACGGAGCAAAGTGCCACGCCACACATGAATATGGTGGGAGCCACCTCTTGAATTCGTGGGAGCCACCTCTAGAATCCATGAAGGTCACCTCTAGAATCCCACATCACCTGTTGAAGTGTTAGTATGACGAGAACGCTATACCCTAAACGGTCTAGTTAAGTGAATATTCTCACATGGGATATGCATTGGGAATATTTTTAGTATATAATACTTCTCATGAACTCAAAAATTAATCATAGCTAGCATCTTTTTAGGAAAGAACTGTTGAAAATATACTCAGGGCGTGACATTAACATAGTATTTTCTCATGAGGGGAAATGATAAAATTCTACGTGGGGATATCTGGAATGCTTTATTCAAATGAAAGATTATTTACATTTTGAGAGAGAGACATAGTGCATCAGGCAGACATAGGGCATCAGGCAGTACTACATTGGAAGGAGGTGGATGAAACAAAAGGGGCAAGGATGGAGAAAAACTCTGCCAATATATAGACACTTTCCTCGGACTAGAAACAATTTATATTTTGAATTCCTATATGCTGAAAAGAACCTCAATTTGAAATAGTTCAATACTATTGGAACTCTAAATAATGGTCAAAACTGAATCCACACTAGAAACCTAGTTGCATGCTATTTTGGTCTTTAGAACTGATACATCACTGTTTTATTTTTGCTTTAACTGTTTGCAGAACTCTTCAATTTCTGGAGTTGTTTTGGAGGAGTTTGATACTTCCTTCGCCAACAAATTGTATCACAGCCATCTGGACGGCCCTTGTAAGTTGAACTATCCTGTTAAATGTAACTACATGTTCAACTTCTTGGATATATACATCATCTTATTTCTTCCAATTTTTATGCAGCAAATATCAACTCGTCATCAATAGCTGCTGCAGCCGCTCTGGTTGCCCGTGCTCTATATATTCTAGCTAATGGCAACTCAACATTAGATCTTATTACACTAAACACCATAAAAGTTAACTTATCAATGGTAGAAGAGCTGGTGGGATGCGTACTGACTTGTGAACCGGGCCTTTCTTGTGGCATTGTGAAAAATTTCATTTCCTCTAGCAGTTCCTGCCAAGTCACTATGTTGGTGTTTTTATTGATTCACCTTCTGACACACAGCATCCTCAATATGCTGATGATACTTCCCGGTTTATCTGGAATTTTTTGGCTGAGACATCCATTCCGAAGAAAAATTTGAGTTCCTGCACAGGAGTCTGCAGCAATGGTGATGAAGCGTGCATAGGAGCAGAGACCGAGACTGGAGGTAGATGCATGATCTCCACAACCAGGTAATTTCTTCTCTTGGATAGCTTTGTGGATGTCATTGGGAAAGATATAATTATGCATATAATTCATTGATGACCTCTGAACTGATATACTGATATATGCTTGCATTATTAAATAATGATCAAGAAGAAGCCAAGATCATGAGCTCATGGCTGAAACCATAGATATCAATAGGACCTTTTATGAAGGTTGTTGCATGTTTTGAAGTAAAGCAAGCTCGTCACAGGACGTGTTTCTAAAATTACATAAATTTTCTTATTCATGGTAATACTTGGAAATGATTTTATAAATAGAAATTATAGGAAATAGACTTCCCGCCTTAGTTTATGTGTATAGCATTTTTTTTCTTAAACGGAAATTATTTCCAAGTATTTGGCATTCTTTTCACAATTGATTATAATTTCTTCATATTGCGGGAAGTTGAGTATGTGTATCAGGTCTATCTTTCCATGTACGAGGCATCTAGAAGACATTTATTAGATTCATTTTTTATCAGACGCCTTTAGAAACATTTGTCAGCTTTGCTATAAAAGACTAGCCCATGTATTGTTTTGAAATGCTTTTCACCTGAAGCAGCACTTAATCTCAGTAAATTGAAGGTGATCGACAACTGCCAACAAACTTTCAAAGTATCTATTCCCTGAGAGGTGTCAAGGAGTTAGTACTTGAAATTAACACCAGATGTTACACACAAACTGATTCAAATAAACTGTCAGAGGGAAATGACTTTGCATTTTACTTTACTTTATATACTTTTTGGGAAGAGGCTTTGGAATTTCACCCTAAAAAGATACGTTTTGGCTGCCTTTTAGACCTCATTAAGAAATCTCAGCTGAAAACCTTGAGTTCATCTGAAGGTTCCTGAGCTATATTATTTTGCAGCAAAAACTAGTGGAATCCTTTTATCTTCCCAAACCGTTATACTACACTGCTTCACACACATTCACACACATATGGATCTACAATTAATATTATAAGTAAAGGATTTTCCCTTGTGTTATATATTTTTTTGGAAGAGTTTGAAGTTTCACCAGAAACATAACTGTTTTGGCTTACTCTATATGGGAAATCATTCAGTTAAGAAAGAAGTCTTGAGCATTGTTCACAATAGCGATAACATAAAGCGTAGAACACCACTTCCTAATAGCTAAAAGAGAAATAGCATCACGTTAAGCATAAGCTACATAATTTTTATTTATTATTTAAAAAATATAAAACAGTCTTAAATAAAAATAATAAATAGGAAAAAATATTTAAATAATTTTAAAACCACCACCACACATATTTTTAATATATCAAAACAATACTAAAAGAAATACTAAACCCCCCCCCTCACACACACACACAGAGAGAGAGAGAGACTTGCGTCATCCGGAAGGATTCGAGGCCGAATCCTTCCCACTCAAATATAACCTTGCGACAGCCGAATACAAGATCTACTCTGTTGAAGTTGATTTACATTATTTCAAGTAACTAACAATAAAAAATCATGTATTTTGAACACTTTTTGCCCATCTATCAAGTAGGCGCAAAATAGACGGTCGAAATAGTGAGTTGGTTACTTTAACGGCGTAGAATATTTGAAATCTAAAAAAAATTGTGTGTGAGGCTTTTTAAGTGTTTAGATCATGATGAAATGGTCATATCGGGAATTTGTATGTCTAAAGAGGTAGATCTAATAAATATGCTATTTTCGTCCGTCCATTTTGCGCCCACTTAATGGATGAGAAAAAAGTATTTAAAATGCATGATTTTTTATTTTTAGCTACTTGAAATAATGTAGATCAACTTCAACAGAATAGATCTTGCATTCGGATGTCATAGGGTTGTATTTGAGTGGGAAGGATCCGACCTCGAATACTTCCGGAATGACACAAGTCTATCTCTCTCTCTCTCTCTCTATATATATATATATATTATATATATATATATATATATATATATATATATATATCCGACATCTAGTAGAAATAATAGAACAAAAAAAAGACTCACGTATGATTCACCAATTATGGAAGTGGGGGAGTGGTGTTGTCAATGTCAATTGAGGCTCACTAATATCCATGGTTCAAAGTCGCGGTCTCGGGCGCCGACTCGGTCGGCACCGAGAGGATTGGTCTCGGCGACTCGGATCGAACTCAAACGATACACGCAAACGCTACATAGAAAGCGCAAAAAATTATGAAAAAATCATGATAAATTGTAAAAAAACATAGACATTAAAATTCATGTATCACATGTCCAAAATAAATTTGTTTTGATGGGGTAATTGGGAAATGATGATTTGAGAGTAAATTCAGAAATATAAAAGATCTGAGAGGGTAAATATAAAAACCCAAAATTTAAAAAAAAACAAAAAAGAAAAGTATAAAGGAGAGAGAGTCACCCGATCTCTCCCTCCCTCTGGCTCTATCTCCCTCTCTCTTGTCTCTCTCCCTTTTCTCTCTACTCTCTCCCTTTGGCTCTCTCCCCTCCCTCGTCTCTCCCCCTCTCCCTCGTCTCCCCACTCCTCTCTCTGTCTCTCTCTCACTCTATCTCGCGGCGACGGCGGCGGCGACGGCGGTGGCGACGGGCAGGAGTAGGCAACGAAGGCGGGGGAGAGATCGGGCAGAGCAGGCGGCGGCGGCGAAACCGGGTAAGTTTGGAGTTTATTTTTAATCGAATCGGCCTTGACTTGGAGTCGGCTGAGTCAGTCCGAGTCGTATAGTGACTCGACCGATTCGGTCAAGTCAATTCCGAGCAAGACTGATTCGGTCGTTTCTAAAGGGATCCTTCAAATCGGGTCTCGGACTCGTCTCGGCGGGTACCAAGACGGATACGACTCGGTCGAGTTCTTCGAACTGTGCCAATATCGATTAATGTCCAATATGGCTAGTTGAAGTTTTACAATTGATGATTGATGAATAAGGCTCGTAGTTAAAGATTACGACTGATGATAGGTCGTTGAAGTTTTACTGTAACCTCTCACCACTAACACGAGGCTTCATCACTCGAAAGAAAAGAAAGCCCTAAAACGTTAATTTAGATATGTTAAGAAATCTCCTACCATTTAAGTCAAGTAATAGGGTAAAAACCCAAAATCCCTCAGTGTTTGAGCGAAATTAAGCGAACCCCCTATGTTCATTTTGAGCACTCCCCCTTCCGCTGTCAAATAGCTGACTTCTATAAAAAAATTAATTGTTTAATCTTTAATGACAAAAATACCCTTCTTTTACAAGATAAGAGCAGTTTAGATCTATCATCCTCTTTTGCCCCAAATCTATGACCCCCTCAACCTCATTGATGGAGGAACCCTAAATCGCCCTTTCCTCCATCTCTCTTGAAACCTCACCAATATTATTTTTCTATTTCACTTGAGAGTCACCATTCTTTCCCTTTTCCTCCTCTCGCGTCAACGCCTCCATTTTAGAGAAGAGGGATCCTTAAATCCATTCATTTCTATCTAATTTTCTCATAAGCAACCATCTTTCTCTTGAGAACGGCTCTACGAAATGGGAAAATTCTATTAGTTGGTAAAATATTTTTGAGGGTTTATTTATTTTTTATTGAAATTAGAATTAAAACATTATTATCTTGGCAAGTTAAGGCTTTAAATATGTATGCTATTGTGATTGTATTACATTTTGATTATTTAGTGGTAAGAGCTAGAGAGCATGGTTCTTAACTCAAGATTTTATTTTACTTTTCCTTTTTGTGACTTCAGTTTTTAAATGAGATCTAGAAAAAAGCTTAATTATAGAAGTTTGAGACTTAAAAGTTTTGTGTTTTTTATCAGCAATTTAGCATATATAAGTGAAAAAACGTCTCTTTTTAATATTAACTTCTTATTTTAGTTTCACAAATTTAGGTTTCTAAATGTAACATATGTTTTTAATTTTAATTAATATATAATTAATTCTGCCTCGTGGAAATTGCAACTTAGCACATTTTTAACATATCATCCAAATGCTAGTGCTTCAAAACCGAAGCTGATCCATGAAATTTAAAAGGATTTTATACACGTTTAGGGAAATATAACTCTCATAACTCTCAATTAGTGAATAAAAAGGCTAATTTTAGAAATAATGATAAATAGAGAGAAGGGCGAGTAGTCTAATCTTGTAAATAATGAGAAGAAAGGGAAAAAAGGTGCATAAGAAGAGAAGGGCAAGAGAGGGGAGAAGAGATGGGGTGTGAAGAAGGGAGGTTCAGTTTTCGTTGAGGTGGAGTGAGAAGATAGATCTTGGAGGAGGATGTGAATGAGTTTGGGGAATCAGAGAGGGACTATATTTAAATTAGGGCATGTTGGATATTAAACAATTCAAAGTTAACTGAAGTTACCTTTTAACGAAGGGGGGGGGGGCAGTGCTCAAACTTAAAGGTTGGGCGCGGGGGGGGGGGGGGGGGGGGGGGGGGGGGGGGGTGGGGGTGGGGTGGGGTCTCTAATTTCGATTAAACATTGGGGGGTTTTGGTGTTTTTACCCAAGTAATTTAAAAAAAAAAAGAATGTCGTAGCATAGCTACTTTATGCTACAAAAAAAATGCAGATAGTGCTACTATTTTAAATAGCGGATAACTACGTTATTTTTTAGCTATTTTAGAGCACTACACAACAAGAAGGGCTTGACTACAAAGCTAACTTTTTTAGGCTGTAAAGCTATAGCTTTTTCAACATTGGTCTTGAGTTATACCGAGTCACTCTATCATATTTTGAACCGCGAGTAGTGAATAATACAACATCTTGCAATAAATTGCACCATGACTCTAGTTTTGGTTTGAATAAGAAGGGTCTTTAGGTCAAAGATGTAGGATGAGTGTTCACATAGGTACCCCTTAAAGGTGGGTATGATACAATTGGGATCTCTAGACTTTGGGTTTGGCATATTAATAAATTAAACATGTCTAGGCCCAGATTCAATTGCGCACATGCGTGCGCTTATACACTCTAGTGGTTAAGTTATGCCCTCTTGTGGTCTAATGCATGCAGGTAGGATTCATCTAGAGGAGAAGGCAAAAAATTTAAAATTTCTTTTAATTTTACTTTATTTGGAAATTTTACATTATTATTATTATTATTAGGGTTTTTTTAGATATATATAGCCTCTAATTTTCCTATTCGAAAAATACCCTCCAAATCTTATGGGCCTTAAAAATTTTGTCCCTCTAATTAGATTTTGGATGGAATACACTTGTTTTACTCGTTATGCCTTTCTCCTTTCTTCTACTTCACCCCTCTTTCTTCATTGTTCTTATATGTTTCATCTTGACCTAACCTAAATTCTGGCAAACACGAAATTCTTGTTCGTTCTTCTGCCTTCATTCTTCTTCTTAAACCTTTTTCTGTTTCAGCTTTCTCTCTCTTTCTCTCTCGCAATGCCCGTTAAACCTAAAATTTCTCTCAAATGAAATAGGAATTGGTTTGATTTTGAAAGGTTATTTTTTTAGAATGTTACTTTTTAATAATTTGATTTTGAGAAGAAGAAAAAAGGAATAAGTCTGATTTTGAGAAGAAGAAAAAAGGAATAAGTCTGATTTTGAGAGTGATTTTTTTCCTTTTTTTTAAATATATTTGTACCAGGTGTTTGATTTGAGAGAGAGAAGTGAAGGAGGAAGAAGAAGGAGATCAAGGTTAAGTTGGAAATGGGGGTCTAATCATTTAAGAAAGGTAATTTATTCATTTTTTTTATAAAATAGACTAAGTTAACTAATCAGGAAGGAATGTTCTCTTTTTATTCTAAAAGTGTGGGGTAAAATTTTGAAGACCCAAAGGTTGGAGGGTAAATTGGCAATATCAATAATTCAAGGGGTACTTTTCTAAGCAAGAAAGATATATATATATATATATATATATATATATATATATATATATATATATATATATATTATTATATATATATATATGCCCTTGTTATTATAATTATTGTAATTATTATTATTATTTAAAGACTTTTTTCATAGGACAAAAATTGATAATGGAATGTGAAATATGAGTTGGAGGGAGCTTCAATACCAACTGAAATTCAAGGCGTTTCTCTTTCTGATGGATGGAGAGGAACATAAAAGTTTCAGGAATTTTACTTCACACCAAAGTCCACATTTGAACAACACAATTTGCCAAGATACGAATGAATGACACAAATATGAAGAGTCTGCAGGAATTGAAAGGGAGATTCTCCAAGAGATATTAGAGGGCGGCTGGAATAGATAAGAGTCAATGATAGAAAGTGCATCACTTGAAACTGAATAGGCCCTCCAAAGTGGTGGCAAATATAAGAGCATAAAATATATCTGAAGCCTCTGCAATCACAGGATCATTCATATGCACAGGACGTGAACTTCTCTCCAGGTGTTTTAGAACAAAAACACAAACAATTTCTCCAACTTTTTAAAGGAATCTAGTATCTTTGTAATTGTGCGTTCCCCAATTTCTTTCGGGACTTTGTATTTGTAGCTAGAGATGGGTATGATATCTCAAAAAGTTTGGTATAATGTTACTTGTAGTTTGTGCAAGTTTCTTTCATATTCGATTTGTTTGAAGCATTAAAGTAAGTCTCCTTGCGTATTTCGTCCTTCCGTTTCTGATCACCTGAAAATAGAAGGTGATAACTACAATAAATGAACTATGGTGCATGACACAAGGCTTTCATGTTTTCCTATTGGGATCACAGTTAAAATGCTTTTTCACTTTCTCATTTCTAGTTTTCCTACTGATAGTGTCCTTTGAAAGCCTTTATGTAAAAGTTAAAGTTTTTGCTCTCTGAAAGTTTATAATGCCAAGGATCTATGTTCAGGTATGTTCCCGCGTATTCTACATGGCTGAAGTTTGAAGATGGATCATGGCATGTCATGCCTGCTAATGCCTCCGATCCAATGGGGTCAGTGGATCCAGTATGGACTGAAAGCTATTGAATACTATTGGACTGCGAATTTATGCTGTTCAGAGTTCGGCATATGATCGGCTTATTCTTGTCGCTGGAGTGATTCTCACTGTATCTTCTTATACTGTGGCAATTGCCATCAGAACATGCATCTTGAAGGCTCTGAAGCGGGATTGAAACACAAGCAGCAGCTCATAGATTAAATGGTGAATATGCTTTTGGACAAATATATTAAGAGGTATGTACGTTTCTGCTTGAACGAAATCAAACTATGCAGGGATTCCCTTATAGCAAGTAGAAGGATTTTGGGTAGCAGTACATGCAACACAATTCTCTTGTTGAATTTGTCTCCCTGCATAGTTTTTGTTCTGTAACAGGAATTTAGAGTCTTTACTCTTTAGACTTTTAGGACTCTGTGGCTTCTATGCTCAGTTAACCGTTTGAGGGAATTATTGTACACTGTTATTAGAATGCGTCGTCTGGTGCATGCATGCTGCTTCAATTTGGAAAACTGAATAGGTTTTTCCCTGTTTATTATTTATTAAATGCAGTATTTTTTGCCTCAGGTCTGTGTACGCCTGTTGTATTGGTTAATCCTAATTTACGAAAGAAAGTTCCTCGACCAGGCTTAGAAATTCTATAACTGGAAGGAGAAATCATATGACTGAAATGTTTTTTTATCTATTTATCTGTTACCATTAAATTTTTAGTAGCCCTTCTAGCTTAGGAGTGGCGATTACTGGTTAAGGTATGATGAACCTTAGACAAAACCCTTACAAATTTAGATGTGAATCCTTAAGGATCTAGAGTCTAGACCTGTCAATTTGATGATCTGATTAAAATTTATGTGATTTAGTTCAAGTTGATCCATCCTTTTCTTCACAACATATATAAGATTATTTGATCTTGTTTAAATCAGTCTGATATTTCAAACATGAATTAGAAATAAAACAATAATTTTAAACAAGAAATCTTGTCAAATTTCTATTGATAGAAAATTCATATATTTGGAGGAAGTTATGGATTTAGATAACTTGAAACATGCATTCAACCTGCATTCAAATCAAGTGAACCTCAAATTTCTTAGTGAGTTTGGATACTACTCAAATACCATACGTTGCCAACCTTCTAACAATTTTCAGAGTATTTCAACACAGAAATATCTATGGTATTTGTAGAAATTTGACGAGAAAAACACATAAACAAATTGAAGAAGAGCGCCTGAATGTGCATCCAAATTGTTAATTCATGTTCAAGTTTTCATTACCCTTTTGCTCACACTTTAACAAATGGTACAGCGAAAATATAGAAATAGGGACAATCTATGAAGATATCAATTTCAAGGTCTTGGGGAAGAAGAGAGTGATATGCTTTGAGCTGCATATGCTCGGAATGTATGGTTTGAATACAACTCTATGGTGGTGGTGGTCATGATATACCAGCTGCAAGGTGAGAGATCGCGCTGGTGTAGCAACAGTTATATTTTGTGATATCAAGTTGTGGATTTCTGAGCTTTAGAGCTTTAAGCAAGTACAGTGTTTCATGAACTGGACTGTATATGTTGATTAACAAGGGGCATCAGGTGTTACTGTTGAAGTATTTCGAAGCTACTATACCGACACAACTATGTTTTGGTTGCTTTTTTAGATAAGAAAACAAGGAGAGAACGATCGGACTTTTCCTTCATGTTTGTTGTTATTATTGGTTTCTTTTTCGCCTTCTTTCTTCTTTTCTGTATCCAAAAGAAGTGGGGAACAAAAGTTTGCCCTATATGATGCAAATAGCAATTCTCATTATCTAAAATTATTCTCATATTCCAATTGCAACTGAAGAACATGATGTGCTGTAGCAACAAAGTAAGTCCCTTAGTTCTACAATGTTAGTTGTTTCCTATTCTATTAATCTCTCTTCTTTATTTGTGTAACTGAAAAAAGTTTGTTGAAAAGAAACTTTCTTACTATGATCCAGCAGTGAGACTCTGGTCCCCAGCATCACCAAAGCTACCAAGAAATGCAGATTGG